>QVOB01014950.1:0-34727 GCA_014839585.1 Pseudomyrmex concolor
ATTTATTAAAACTATAAAAACAGTTGACACGTGCCAGGCAATAAAAAATATTTTTATGTATAAAAATATGCTCTTTTAATTTTTAATGTACCAAAATAATCTGATAAATATTTACCGTAATTCGAAGTTGAAAATTTATTGACGTTCGCAATTGGATTTCGAATTCTGTATTCTTTTATTCTGGAAAAAGGTCAAAGAAACAAATAAAAAAAATCAACGGTTGACCTATATAAACTTTAAATCAGATATCGAGCCACATACGCGAGAAAATAAGCATACAAATAATTTATATTAGCGCCAAAGGAAGATCGAGTGCGAGTCGTGGCGTTCAATTCCTATATGATAATTCTCACAATTTTGTATTAAATAAACTAAGAGTTGCAAATTGAAATAAATAGCGGAATATATCGTGACTCTATCTTAAGCAATGCTAAAGGTTAGCGACTAGAAAAGAAGATTTATGCTCGGTAAAGTCGCTTTAATTAGTCATTTTACACGGCCATTTGCATAGTGCAATGCAGATAATAAAACTTTGCCGGCGCAAAGTAAATCCAGAGATTTCGCTAGCGCGCTTTTAATGCCGTGATAAAAAAGTCTAAAGAAATTCTATGATTATGCAATTCGCGCATGTAAAACCCTGATGCAAAAAAGTAGTCGCAGAAAAGTAGTCTCGCGAGAGAACTACCTACTAACGCCGCTAACGCGCACGCCGCAAGATCATAATTCATTGTGGCTATACGTACGTACACGGAACGTATTGTGAATACCTTAGATAGTTCACTTCATTTCACCTTTATCGCTTTATCACTAAATATAATACCAGATTTATATCGCGAGAGAGCAGCGAGCGAGCGAGCAATCCACAACGATTTCATTGTTTGCGTTCCGCAGAATTCCTTTGCACTCATCAAGATTATTATGTGTACATACGGTTTATACAGTGTTTGCGTCGAGCAGCGCACACAAGCGCAGAATAATATGTAACTGTCAAATTGTGTGTGTATTATACGTGTGTACAATGATGTGTGCGTCTACTGACTAAATTAAACGAGACAGCATTTAAAGAGAGAAAGAGAAAGAGATATAAATTTGCGTGGTAGAGAACTTATTTAATTTTAATTTACACTCCCTTCCTCGTAAAGTAAAATTTAAATACTTTACCTAGAAGTTTAATACTCATATTACATTTTTTGTAATGCTACTTCTCTTTAATTTCAAGTTTATTAAGTTATTTCTCTTACATCTACAGCGAAGAGTCTGTACTATAAACAATTAGATTGTATAGACTAATAGTGAAATAATATGAACACACACACACACACTCAACAACAACATCCTATTATTGGAGAAAACTCAAGTTAACTGTACTCTACAGCGACTAACTTCAGTATGAGACTCCTATTTGCTAACCCTTTGTCGTCCCTATTTGCTAACCCTAATGTTCAATATTAGATATCCTGTTAATGAAGTATTGGGTTAAACATTTACAAAGACAGCACACGATGACGTACTAACTGAATGATAAGTATCTACTTATTAATTTTTGCAAAATACTATTTATCATGTATAGATGTATTCAATTTTATTGATCGTGAATGCGAAAGTATTTCTTTTTAAAGAAATCGGGTTTCGAGTCGGGTGACTTAAATGAAAATCTTCGGAGTAATCGCTTCAATTCCTTGCTATACTTGTCTGTCCCGGTTTCGTTGACGTTGAGACGTGCACGTACGAATAAAGAGCGTCTATATCGCGGAGATCTCGGCGATACGTATTACAGGATCCTCGCGCAATTTCGCGAGCAGGCACCGAGGCGGGTTTTCAGGGTGTCGTGTTTAGTGGCGATAAATTTCAAGGTTTGTACCTTAAGACGGCCGGCTGCACACATGCACACACATATGGCTGTATGTGCACCGTGTACGTGTGGTGGTGTGTGCCTGTTACGAAGACACCGCGAGAGCAGTGCGGCACAAATTTTCCGTCGTGGCAGCTACGAGGACATATTTAAGATGTCCTCCTCGCGCATCCTCATAATCTCCCCAATTTCCATTAGCGCCGAGTAATCCTTGCCGTGGAACACGTTTTTCATCCGTTCAACCCAATTCGTACCAATTCATTACAAATGGCGGATTTTCGCACAACACAGAGTAAAAACTTATTCTGTCGTATTTATTACATTTTAACGTGATTATCTTTTAAGAACAATGTAAAAGTTCAAAATAGATATTTAAAACTCGGATCTTTTCAATTTCGCTCGCTTTCTTCGAATCGATTTAACATCGCAATTGCTTATTCGTCTAAAATGAAGCTGTAGAAAGGAATCTCAGAAGACATTCATTTGCGTATGCACGACAAGAACGTTGCTCGATTTCGTACGCGACAGCACGCGAGTTAACATACCCGATGTGAACTGCGAACGAGCAAGATCTTGTACATAACTGGGATAATTGCGTTACGAGTTTAACCGTTCTAACGAGTATGGCGCTAACGATTTCTCGTCGGCGTTTGCACGGCACTCCTCATTACGCGCGACGAACGCGTTGTGTCCTTTTAAACAGTACCCGACGTCTCGGTTCTGTTACCTCTTTCGCTTTCTCTCTCTTTCTCTTTCTCTCACCGGACTCGCTCGAAAGCACGCAAAGCTCTTGCTCCACAGGACAAAGCGAAGTCAAGAAAGATGTCAGAATAGCGTTTCCGCGCTTTAATCCGCAACGCGCCGCGGGCTTTCCTCGCGAACGTATGGATCAACAAAAGCGATGTTTCAGACATTTATAGCGGCGAGAGCAAGAGAAAGAGAAGGTGAAAGAGCTTGCATCTTGCGAAGGTTTTGAGGCGTTCCGCCAGATAAACGAGTCAGAAATAATGTTTGCCGCCTTCGAGGTGGCATCGTTGGTTTTCCCGGTAAATTCATAAATGTTGCTCTTTCACTCGTCCGTCGACAAATGGGGTTGGGAAAAAAAAGGGCAAACTCTTAAACGGACAATTTTAATATGTTCCAAAGGCAGAATCTTAATGACAACTTTCTGCGCACAATCAATAAAATATATATAAACTTTCGCAATTAAAACGACCATTACAGTATACTGTATACATGTGTTATTAAAAACAGAATATATACATATATAAATGTATTTAAATTTGAAAATAAAACATGCAAAATAGTATTTCACACTTGCATTTTTGAAACAAATATAATGAAAGTTCATTAGAAACAATACAATTACAATTTTCTTTTATGTTGCTAAAGTACTTATACTTCTTGCATTTATAATATTGCAAAGGTTATCCTATTATCTTAAATATTATAAAATAAAAATTAGTGACGTTTTTATTAACATTTCTCAACTAGGTAGTTAAGGAGAGAAAGAGGATTGCATTAATTTTACTTCCCGGGGAAATTTTGTAAATGCAAATCTGCGCAAAACGATCACAAACTTTTCATTAAAAAAAAAGCGGTCACGTCGTTATAACTTTTCGTCGACCGGTAGCGTACAACCGTTCGTTATAACCATAACGGCAATAGTTATACTGTGATGTCGGTGAACTCGAATTTTGGCGCGCATTCAAATTTGCGACAAATTTGCAGATATTCAATAGCAAATTAAAAGAATGTGGCCGCATGTGAAGAGCAAAGTGGAAAACCGCGCGAAGCAGAATCCGCAAGAGCGTGCATCACGTTACGTGGGACGTACGGCATCTCGCAGCGAAACCGATCGCGTATACGTGTGATAGCCGCACGCGATCTCTCTCAATTTAATATAACTGCTTTATGGAGACATTTGAAACGTATGACTTCATATATCCGGGGATACGCGCGAGCAATTACAATCGCAATCGCTGCGCCGGTGACGCCACAAATTATTTTCGCTCCGGCGCATGAATCACGGACGGCAACGCCCCACGATGCGCTCTGCAATCACGTCAAAATAAAATTCCCGCTGCTGCCGCCCGCCACGTGATGCACCGCGCGACCTAATTAGTAATAACCATAATACGGCGCGATTCGTCGAATCGTAACTGTGCACTCTTGTTCGCGGTTAACGAAGTTACCATCGAAATATGCGCAGCATGAAAAATAGCGATTATCGACAGTTTGCTGGTTTCCAATAACGCTGAATCGCGGTGTCGAATGAATGTTATGCAAAAGGCTTTTACATAACTGTTATGTAGTATTATTGTACATAATCATCAGAAAATGTCGTCAGCGGCCGATTTTCAACTTGCAAACAACGAGTCATTTACAAAGTATTAAATGGAAGTAAGAGAAATATGGTTTTTATAGATTAAAATGTTTCAATATGTGTGCATGCAGCGTATGTTATAATGGTACATGTACAATATGAAAGAATATCTAGTTGAAATTTAATTAAAGAAAATGACTTACAGAAATGAAGATTTTTTTTTGTTTGTCTATTAATATATTTTCTTTGTTACTGCTTTGTCGTGAACAAGATTTACATTAATAAATATAGAGAAATAATGTTTTTGCTGAACTTTTTAAAATATATATCTCATATATGTATGAACAAAATAAGTAAAAAAAAATAAAGGTACTTTAACAGAAAGAATTCATAAAGTTTTGACGAAACATGACAAAAAACAACAAATATAATCATATGTAAAAATAATAAAATATTATTCGCCGAGTTATAAGCCAGGAGATTATTGTTCAAAGAGAAATACAATTGAAGAAAAAAGAAAATTTGAGAGAACTATATTATTCATACGTTAGAAAGAACTTTTAATTTTTTATTAATTTTAAAATCACTTATTAATAAATGGTTTTAAAACTAATTGAAAATTGTAATACTAATTATTCGCTTTAAGTTCATCTTGTTAAGTGGTAGAGAGAAAAAGACGGTTTTGCTCTGTTATATGCAAATTAAATTTTTTTGTTCTATTTAATCGGTATAATATTTTTCGCTATCTTACACAGAAAAGAATTACATAGAAAGAAATTTAATAAAGTGTGACTAAATTTCTTATTTTAATTACATGAGAAAACTGAAATGATGTCTAAAATATAAATATGACACTGAGCTCAAACCACAATTAATTAAATAACATGTGACGTTACTAAAAATGTAAATATGCAAATTGCTCACTTAGTCGATGGTCGTCCTCTCTTGTCTGCTTCGTCGCCTGTTCCTCTGTTCCAAGCTCTCATGATTATCACTATTACCAACACACATGAAAAGTACACACACAGATTGACCCGAAAAACGCGGCTAATTACAAACGCGCACACTAATTAATGGTCACTTGCCACGATGCTCTCTCAGTACTTCCGACACTTGATTTACTCGCGACACAGTTCGACCATGCAAATAAACGCGAAATGCACAACATTACCTCCGTCAATTTGTTTCAGCACTTCCTGACGTTCATTATATATGTTCGCCAAGCGCGGTAAAAAATTGAAGACATTGTTAATTGATCAATATGCCGTTGAATCACTGTCACGTGATTTACACTTTTGACTATGTATTACGAAGTGCCAGGTCTGTACTTGTTCTGTCCTCACAATGCTTTGCCGTATATAATGGAGATTAACACTTCGGGTTTTCTTTTCTGACAAAGGGAATATGTTTCATCGTGTAATATCTATTGAATATAATATCTATTAAATATAACATATAATATGACTGTTATATTTTGGAACAAGAATCTGAGAAAATCTTCAACAATGTTTTTTCAATTTCCGCGCGTTGTTGCGATTGTGGCTTCTTTAGAAAACAGAAACGTTCGAAAATCGAAGAACTTCGAGAACGCCTTGTTAGACGAATGAAATAAGTGTATCACGTCGAGCTTTTAGTGATTGCGTCTTACTTCGATCTCGAATCTAATACGTAAGTAGATATGCTTTGCGACAAGCTCGTCATTGATATCTGCCAATACCAGACATTCTCATTCGGTACGATGCAACACGACAGACATCGTCACGATTATAAACGACCGTGCATAGTTCAAACAAATTATATATACATATATATATTATTCTCTATACTTTCCAAAATGACGCACAAGCATCAGAATTGTTCTTAGATCTGTGTGAATTGCGCGTGTCTAATAAACCTCAAAAATGCTATGCAGATGACAAGCGGTTATTTTACTTATTTATTTATTAACATGAGAGATCACAGATAAGCGCGATTTTTCAGTCCATTTGTGCTCGCAAGTGAATGCTCGGAATAACTAATGCAGCATGACTTGCGATTCATGATTGATTAGTGAGTAAATTTAATCAATCGTATTTACGTAATAAATTACATTATAATACATAAAAATAATATATGACTAATAATAATATATGAACTATATAGAAATTATCACAACTTTGTAACAGAAAATAATTTAAAAAAGAATGGAAAAAAGATTCTCATATTTTTTTATATATATATATATATATATACACGTATTAAAAGCATCACTTAACTTTATAAAACATATTATTTAAATTACTTAATTGTTCTCTCTAATTTTTAAGTAACTTTATTCTTTAAAGTATATATAAATTTGACTTGCATATAATGATAGGAAGCGTACGTTTATTACGTCTGTTGAAATTGTGCGACAATTGTCGGTTGCTTTAAACATGACGCGAGAACAACCGTATATAATTCCGGTATTTTGTTTTCTATTAAAGTAGACAAGCGTGCAACTTATACATGTTGCAATCTTCGCTTAAGACCGCTCTGTTAATTGGATCGTAATATCTTTTTCGGTCTTTTTGTGTCACGTTGTTCTCAAATGGCACACACACAGTACAGTAGGTAATAAGACAGAGCGACATGCGAGGACGAGAACGTGCGAGTCTCTATTTGTAAAAAAACAAATTGACGAGATTACAAACCTATGGCCAAGATAGAGATAAATTCCGCGCATTATTGGATTCACCGATCGTCTGTTTGCCACCTGTTAATTTTTTTGAGATTTTAGAAGTCGATTATTTTGCGATAAAGGAGAGATTGGAATGGTCTGGTAGTATAAATTCTGCTCCTGCCTCTTTAAGTTTGCATTTCTTATACCATCCATTATGGTTTTCTACGCCGCGTGTTAGGAAAAAGAGAATAAAACGGGATGTAAGTCCCGGAAAGAGCAGTGTTCAAAATGGCTTTCAGTGAAATAAAAACTTATACTTTATATTCTCTTTATCTCTTATTTTTTTAGGTATGTTACCTGACAAGCAACTAAACAAAAAAAAAACATCTATTTTGTTCTATTTCAAGTTTCTATTATTTTTGCAAACCTTTTAAATTATTTTTTTTCTCTAAAACAGAGAATGTATTTTCGAATTTGATATCGAATTTTATGAACGGCAACATTGGATTTCTTGAAAACGAGCAGCAGCTTAGTTAGTCGGATTTTTCTCTCCATGACTCGACTGTCCAAAACAAAATCAAATGCTTTTTACTGATCAATTACAAGCATGCACGAGTTATTACCGTTTCGAGGCACAGAAAGACATTTCTCTCGACGTTTCATTTCATTAAAATTAATTAGTTAATATCATTTTGGTCGTAGCAAAGCTCGTTGAAATTTGCGCACATAATAAACCTCGACGCGCAATCTCTCTTTTACAACTACATCTTAAAATAAAATAGAATTTTTGCGTAGTACAGAAATCTATCTGTCACATTCAATAGTTGCATTGCGTTTTGATATTTGTACAATGAAATTTGTTCTGTGAAAGTGGCAATGAAGAAGATAGAAACGGTTTTCTACCTATTACATTCTATTTTATATATTCTCACGTTTTGATATCATCAAAAGTGCAAAGAAAAATTTTAAAATCTAGTTTTTATATTGTTTATAAAAGATTTTCAAATTATAATTCGTATTTTAGTAAACAAACATAATACAAGTTGCATCTGCGTTCTCGAAATAAAGTAGCGGACTCTTTCGTGTGCAGAAAGCAACTGTATGTTGAGTATAAGTAAATTATCAGCAGTATCAGAATCCGCGGAATTTTTTTACACTAATTGGACTACGTTAATTGGAGCGTCCTGCCAATTCTCGAGCTTCGCGAATTCTCGAGGGAGTCGAGTGCGTATACATGCGAGAGAAAATGCGCGTTTTTTTTTTCTATATATGTTAACTGGATAATTACAAAGTTTGGCTGGAGTCGCAATGATAACGACACGCTTCTTACTACCTCGCGGAAATGTTGCGCGCATCGGTTTTCACTCACGTTCTAAGCAAAAATAATTTTTGCGTCTACGACCTATATCGGTGATATTAAAGAAAATAACACAATTTGTCTGGTTGTACGACGCTGTAGAGTTTGTGGTATCTCGTAGTTTTAGTCCTGCACGAAATTTCAACTTTTTACGAACGAGTACTTTCCAGATTGAACAAGCTAGGGTTCTAGCAAGATAAAATGAAATTTCAACGCTAAAATGCGCAAGAAAAGGAACTGTAACAACATGTCATTTCTTTTGTAAGAACGTTTTTTGAAAGAAAAAGTGGTTATTATTTTTTATCTGTAATAGTTTTTGTTAATAAATATACTTATATTTTTTAAATTTATTTAAGTATCTTAAAAAATAAAAATAGCATTTTTTTTCCTAGTAAAATGTTTTTGTTATAAAACAATTTTGATAACGAATTTCAATGAAATAAATGCACGAAAATAGCGAAGAATAAAATCTTGAAAAAGCGCACATGGGATGCGCGTGGAATAAATGCGAAAATCAGTTTCCGATAAGAGAAATATTCGGCGAATTCCATCGCGTGGGATCACGGAAAAAGGAATGCAGGACCCGCGCACACCGCGGCCAAGTGAAATTTCTCTGGCTTTACAGTACCGAGCCATTCATAACTGTCAGCGCAACGGCGAGATATATATCGTCGCGTCTACACAAAAGCATTCTCTTTCGATGGGAATCCGCCGAGATATCTAATATCGCCTAATGTAAATATGTACGCTCCCTTCCCGATCCACTCCTTTCTTAAAGTATTATGCTCCGCTACTAAATGTTTACACGGACCTTTTAACGTCGGAGGCAAATATTTTCATCGAGGAGCCATTACTATTTTCGCGACTGCGGCTGCGATGTTGAATGAAAGTGCAGGAGACCGCAATAAATTGACGCGTCGCGTTCATTCCATTTCAAGTCTACAAAGTCCAGATTGAGCTCTTTTGCTGGAAACATTCTTATTACTAGTTACTGTGTTTTATATAATACAATGTCAGCACTTTAATTGCATCATTAAGCACGATCCTGAGATGCGAAATTGAGATACAGACAAAGATCGTCTCTTTCGATGAGAATCCAGACAAAATTCATTGACTCGGTGTAAATACACTGTTTAACTTGTTTCTCGGACACGATACCTCGTCCTGTCTCTTGTAAAAGACGTCGTTCTCCCGCAGGAACAAAATGTAATTAACGTTTAAGATTAAATGAAACATCCGACGTGCTCCACGCCAGTTACCGTCTACTTATCCGCGATATCGTGTCGCGACACAACGGCATGTTCGTGTCGACCATAAATTGGAAATATCAATTAGGATCGCATGATGAACGTCTTTGAAAGAGAAAAAGACACAAAGAACAGTCTGTGTTTATTACATTTCTTAACTTAATGAATGCTATTTGAAATAAACTGACGGATGCAGTCTGAGTAATTAATAAGCTCTCTGCTAATTGCATGTTTCACTGTATTGTATAGTTTACGAAGAAAATTGTGTAACATAGTTAATTAACGAAATTCTAACGTTAAAAAGTTTTAATAATTTACTGTACAATCTCTTTTGACTATACAATCGCATGTTTATTCTTTATAAGCACTTTTTCAATTTATTAAACGACACAATTATTGCGTTTTTTGCACTTTTACATAATAATGATTTTTTATGTTTAAGATACGTGATTATCTTAATATTCACTTGTCACTCATGTGATACAGTTTGTCGTCAATTTTTTCATTTTTCGAGCGACAGCACAATCGATCGGGAAATTAGCTCAGGATGTAGTTCTTTCTTGAACGAGAAAATGGGATAATTTAATCATTCGAATAGACAAAGTGCGCGTAAAACGTGTAACGTCCAATCGAATTGATTGCTTTGTGCAATTTTTAGAAAGATTTGTTGAGAAATTTTAACACTTCTTTCTCTCTCTCTCTCTCTCTCTCTTTTCTCTTGCCACTGAACATTGCCGAGATGTGAATTAATTCTGATGTCAGATTTACTCGCGGAACGTTAATCCATTTAAGGAAAAATAGGAGTAAGTTGTAACTGTTCTTGCACGATTAGGTCATCCGAGAGAAAGCATTGCCACTATTATTCACTGATGTAATCGATGGACCACTTTAAGATTTCGACTCGTTTTCGGTAATCTAGCTATTTATATTGTTCTGCTACATCGAGTATTGCTATTTTAATAATAGAATATTTATTTATTTATTTATTTGAACGAGTTTTAATATTTAGTAGAAAAAAAACGTCTACTTTTAACATATATAGAGAAGTTATACATAGCTGAAGATACTTTTAATATATGTTTAATATATGTTTGATATTTTGTGATTTTTTATATTATTTTTTACATACATATTTTTTAATGATGTCTGCCAATTGAACTATATTAATATTGAATCAATGAATATAGAAACCAAATGTGTAATTCACGACGCTTTAAAATTCCGAGCGCATAGAACTATTCCTACTATACACAGTTCTACAAATATCCATCGTTGATGATGTCGTAAACGTGCATTGCACGTATACCGGCGTTTCTATTTGCTTTGCTTCATTTTCCGATCGACCGGATTAGAGGTTTGCCTTCATTTTGTTCCACGCGAAACGGAAGACATACCATCGGCAAAAATTGTTTCCCAATTCGGGAAGACACAATTTAAGCGGCTGATCGCCTATTGGATCTCTGGACACGCAAGTATTTGCAGAGAATTCCGATTGCGCGCTTAGCGGATGGAGAATATTATATTCCTCAGTTTATAATATTTTATCTCTCTCTCTCTCTCTCTCTTTTTCTCCAAACTAAAGATAAACTTTGTTATAATTAATTTTGAATTACAACAATATGGAAATTGAAGAAACTTTAGAATTTTCCTGTAAAACATATATCTATTTAATATGTGTTAAATGTATATCTAATAATGTGTTTTTTTATTTATCTTGAATAATATAAAATATATTCAATATTAAATAGAATGTAGAAAAAAATTCTTTAATATTTATTTTTAAAACAATTATTTCGCGCTTTTATTATAGACATATATTTTTATGATATCAACGTTTTACTATTTTTAAATATTTTTTGCAACATGTATATTGTGTATGTTTCATTCCACTGTTTATATTATATATATCAAATTATACGATCTCGCGTCGATTATGTATCTCAAATAATGTCGTATAATCTATATTTACGTTCGTATATTAAATTATTGTATTGCATAAAATATTTTTTAATTTTGTAGTAAGTTTTTGGACGTCAATTAATATTTAGTATCGATTATATGTGTATTATTTTTCTGATTATTTAAATATTTTTTCTAGATATTACAATATGTTGAGATTTAAACATAAAAACTTTTTATTATGCATTTATTTATTCGATATGTTGTGTGTCAATTATGATCGTATTTTATAAAATAAAATGCACCTTTTACATTTCAACGATAACAACATGACAGCATACACGTGTCTCTGTTAAATTCAACAGAATGACTTTTGTTTGCGCATCAGTTGTCTGTTGAAAAATTCGAAAATATTACTTATCCACATATTCGGAAAATATTTATTTATAGCCACAAAGTTCCTCTGATATTTTCTTGTTCGATCGTTTGCCATTTCAAATGATAAGAGCAGGGCGGATATCATAGACGCCAGAAGTGAGATATGTATTTAGGCCGCGGTTAGCATAGAAACTACAGACATCCACCCCACTGACTGTGAGCTTAATCTATACTAATCTTCCCGTAATCTTACTGTAAGCCTTCTATATAATGCGTGTTGTGAAGTTTGTCTATCCGAAAATGTTTCCTTTAGTCATGTTAATTTGCACATTGCATATCTTTACAAATTTTAATGTAATCTGTGTACACAGCGCTTTTAATAGATACAGGTTGTTCTTATTTTCCATCACTAGCGATTGATTGTATATATGAGCGTTTTCTGTATAAAATTGAAAATTTTTATTATTCTCTTTGTTTCTCTATGTTTCTTTATTAGTAGTAAATATCAAATTAAATAGCGACAACGTCGGCATCATTCTGTTCGGTTAGAATTTTATTTAACTTTAATTTCATACGATTCTCACATTATTATTTCACGAAATGAGATATTTGTTTCCGCGCCAATCGGTGATAAAAACCAGAATGTTTATGCTCGCCTGTTTATTGCCACCATCACGAGAAATGTACGCGCGCGAAAAAAATTGTAGCATATGAAGTGTATTGGTCCGCTTTCGGTCTGTCAGACAGGGCCATTGAAAAATATCGCGAGTTTTAAACAATATCGATGAGATTCATATGGAATCTCCGCGGCTGTTGACGTAAAGTTTTTATTCTGTTTTACGCAAAAGCTATAAATCTTCGCGTTTATACAGCCGCGAGTGATGCGCGTGCGATGCCATATCGCCGGCTCATGTTTATTGTTTATGGTAAAATTATGGAATATTAAACAGACTGTTGTTAAGTTTATCTCTTATATAATTTGTCTGTAAAAATGCACATAATTTTACGATAATGCAAACGCTGCATTGTCACTATGTTGTTCAGAAAAACAATGACAACTGTCGGAAATTCGTGAAAGAAAATTTCGCGTATTTAAATCGACGAATTATCGTGACGTACTATATCATCATATGTATATTTAATTTACAAACATTTGCGCAAAAATATACGCCAAAAACTCAAACTATGCATCTAAAATTGTTTTTTAAATTGCAAGCTTTTGATAGTTGTTTCTCGTAGATTTTTCAAGCATCCTGAATTTTTTTTGCCCACAAAAAATATGTTTGGCTGTCTAAAAATGTCAAAATCTCGCAACAAAAATGCGTCGAATTCTTCCCGTCAAACATTCCTTTTTATAGCCATGTTACAGAGACAAATCTAGCTCGTAAAGGGGGATTCTACGGCAACTCGTATTTGCACTCTCATTCGAAGTGACATGATGGCTCACCTTCTCTCTTTCTCTTTTTCTCTCTTTTTCTTTCTGTCATCGAAGCGAGCTTTATCAGGTTCTTTACGTAATTTTCCAAGGGAGATGAATCGGTAAGAATCCGACGCGACGATATTTGCATTTTACTTCATCGATGCCGAAAGAACACAGCGACAGTAAATTCGATTGTATGGGAAGTAACAGGGAATCGATCCGAAAGTAGCGACAGGAAATCGACTCGAGCAAAGAGCAGGAATGAGTTTTTTTTTTTTTTTACGCAGAATGAGAATTCAGGCGTAAGTAGACGAAGTAAAAGGGTGGTAGATCGTAAAAACGAGATAGCGTTATTTTCTGTAACTAAATTGGATTAGCAGTTTATTGGCGATATTCGTTTGCGAGCGGCGTTTCGTGTACCATGTGACTGGCAAAACTCCACTTCCCGTCCTGCTGCATTCGTGTCCCTATGTCGCGCATATGTCCCTTTTTATTTCCTACTATGTCGCCTGCTCTGTAGCGTCCGCGCGTGTGTCATTCGAATCGATTAGCTGAGACAGGCATGAGTCAGTGAAAAAGATCGACGTATAAAAACACGGGGTGAACAAAATATCAGCATGTTCGGAACAGTCTAAATATTAGGAGTGGAGTAATAGCATACATATATATGTATTATATGTAGTTTTAGTTATATATTTTTTTATTGTGTTATACCAAGCTGTATTATATATGATGTACGCGTTTTGTTTTTTTGTTTTTTTTTTTGCATTGTTTTTTTTTCATTCTGTTATATAATTCTACTGTTTCGCGAGAACATTATCAAGAGATATCCTAAAAATCAATATCAAAAGAGCAAAAAATTCGTTTCTCTTCTTTCGAAAGTCTCGATGACAAAATAAACAGTAAGAGAGACAGAAAGAGACAAAGAGGGAATGACCAGTGCGCCACGTGTGCAAATTTTTTTCTTATCTTAACCGAGTAGGAAAAGTCGCAACGCGTGATCTCGAAAATGGAGTTCAAATAAGACAAACCGAAAAAGAAATTTAGCGCGATAAAAGAAATGTTTTCTACATGGGTCATTTCGCAGTCCTGCTATATCTGCAAATCGTAGCAAATAAAGAGACTTACCGTCCGAATTTTCGCGTTCTTTTCTTTCTTGACCTGATCCACTTCACAATAACTGCTGGTCGATTCCGGAATCTCGCTTATCTACTAAGATTGAATAGAGATTTCGGGAATTGTACTAATAAAGCCATAATATAACCTATTATATTGTCTTATATTATCTTTAATTTAAGAATAATTATATATACAATTACTCTGTTTTTATATAATAATAAATAAGAAGCTATGTTATAAAAATTGTTTGTACAAGAAAGTCCTTTTAACACTTTGCTGGAATCGACAATTAGAAACAAAACGAAGATCGATATATCGATATGCAATATATATCGATATGCGATATATATCGATATGCGATATTATGATGTTCGCATAGACAAATCTTATTCCTGCTCAAAACGCTACTTAGTACTATTGCAACAAAAATATTATCGATGCGATCTACGCGCGCGCAAACTATTAAGATTTTTTACTTAAATAAATAAGCTGTCGTGTATCAGCGTTATATGAGCAACTTTATTGCGCGTGAACTTGGTGCGAGGCACTACCGTGCCTCTTGATCTTAGAAAAGTATAATTAAATATTTAAAAGGGAGAGGAAAAAGAGATTTAAGTAGGTATGATACTATTTCAAAATTTTACTTCTCAGAACTTTATAAAAAATGCATTATTTACGTTTATTAATCAAATCTATAATAAAAACGTTTTTATGCTGACATTTTATATCGTGATAACGCATTTTAATTATTGAAGAACAAGTGAATTTCATTAACGTGTTTTCATTTAAAAATTGGATCAGATAAAATTGAATCTTTTTTTGTAGTTTTCATTCTACTGTCATCATCAACAATATTTGATTTTTATCGATTCTTGCAGCAGTATCGAAGAATTTTCATTTACTGAAACATAAATAATACATATATTGAAACAAATATTATATAAATACGATGGAAAAATGCTACATACAATTATCAAATATAAAAATGCATTCAAGTCGTATGAAATTTATATTTTTCAATCTTTCGTATCTCTATTTTGAGAAAAGTTTAATTCATAAATTTTAATTTTAGATATGTATTTTGTTTTTTAAGAAGAGAGAAAGTTTTGGTTTTGTAAATAGAATTACACAAAACAATGTAGAGAAATTTGCACGTTTAGCTGATAATAAAATAGCAGGAAGGTAGGTATATGTATTGGTAGTCAGCGGAAAATACGCGATTTGTAATAGTCTTTGTCTCGACAGACATGAGAAAATCAGTAAAAGAAAGTAGATTTTCTTGCTTTGCTTTTTCTCGGTCTGCTGTTTCTTGCTGTATATCGACATGTGCAGAATTGTTTATTGTTACACATTTTCGTTTTAGTATTTGTTACAAGACATAAAAGCGTATGTTAGGACAGACTGTCAAAGATTATCGGTTCGTCGTAGACTGAAGTTTTTTCCGGAAAATTTTTCGCACGAGAAAACGCAGTTACTTAATTCCGCTGCTCTTGCCGTTGACGCCGATAAAACTGCGAGCGGAGTTGGAGTGTAAAAGAGATTTTGCGCAAGTTTCTTCACCTTTGCTACTTTATCCTTCACTTTCTTTTATTAATCTTTCTGTAGTTTGGAGCAGAATTTCTCAGTTTCGTTTTGAGTGATCCTATATAGTCGACAATTTTAAATATCAAATCTCTAATATTAGTTTTATATAAATTACTTTGAAAAAATATATCTGTGTGTAGTTTTTCTTAGCAATATTTCTTATATAAAAATTCGTGCTACATATTTATCTTTGTATCAAATGTTATTTATACTTTATTCCAAATTTAATATTTTTTGTACTATAGATAAAATTATATAGAATTCCGAACAGAAATTCTGATACCATTTTGATATTTTTTTTTACGAACATACTACATGAAAGTGTTCGGGATAAAATATCTCAAAAAACATCGTTTTTGGCATTATACAATATTGCTGCATGACAGATAGACGCAATAATTCACTAATGTTTTTTCAGTGTTTGGAGTGGCACGTAACAAGTAGGACAGATAACACGTGATTGTTACTGATTGATTACAATCGCGAAATTTTTTGTACAAAATATATCACAATGATATGACACACATACATCGTAAAAGTTGAAAAAGTATTTTTAATTGTGATGATATGATACGTGCGAAGTGGGTTAAAACTCTTTTAATTGCACGTATTTTTTATATGTGCGGATAATACGTAGTACGTACATTTCAGTATATTATCTTTATTTTTATTTCTACCTTTTTAAGCTTATTTCGTTCATTTTTTATTGCATTTAGTTTTCCGTAACAAAATATCCACTAAAACTGATTTTTCTCCTTACAATGGATATAAGGATAAATATTTCTGTTTTTGTGATTTCTCTCAATTTAACATAATGCAGCTGTAGTGTAGCAGAAAATATTACATTTTTTTTAATTTGAAGATTAGATATTAATTTACATTTCTTTTTAATTTTTTTCAATTTCTGAAGAGATCGCAATTGCGTTCTGGTATCAGTGTCGAGATTGATTTTCAGCGACTATATGTGGAAAAGTGGATTCTCTGAAAAATTTCTCCGGTTGTGGCCGTACTTTTATACATTTCGCCAATACGTACGACAATGGAAGATCTACGGAACATGTCGCGGCGGGAAATCATCCGTGAACGTAAAATTTCTTCATTCTCTTATCCGTGTATCCGAAATCGTCTCGCTTCTCTATCAATATATGGAAGCAAACACGAACATGATACAAAAAGATTTGTCAGCTGAGTTTTAAACAACTTGCCATAGTAAGCAAGATAAAATCTGCGGACGATATCACTTTATATAATTCTAAAAACGTTACTAAAGTATATAAAAATAAAAAACATGTAATGTCATTCGGAGATTTAGTTTTCTTAGCAAACTATTTGAACGCAAATACTCAGCTATTAACAATTTTTGTTTAAGTACAATTTCTGAATTTCTAACCAAATATGAGTTTTGCAATCATCTAAAAATATTTAAATTTAAAAAATATTTTAATCTATCACTCTATATATAAGTAAATATTTAAAGTTTAAAACCTTATATAAGTAAATATTTAAAGTTATTACTCTATAATTTCGAAATGATGATATTTAGTAACGCAATAATTTGAAACAGTTTTCTCTTGATGCGTTCATTTATCATTTAAATATTTAACAAAATTAAACTTGACAAATAAAAAATTAAACTTTGCTTCCTTCAAACGCTTATAAAATTATTCTCAATAATGATGAATCAACTAATCTTTTTTATCTATACAATCTATGTAGTGAAATTCATGTTTTAACTGAGGAAATTCGCATTCGTGATCTGCATTTGCAACTTGCGCGCGCAGCGCGCATCAATGTAAATTTCAGTGGTACTTAGGGCGACTTTGTTTTTCCGTGGATGCGGGAGTGTCGCGGTGTTGGCCTAATTTCGAAGCATTGCATGCCCGAAATGACGCGCGTAGATTTTTCTCTTTTTCTCTTTCTTTTCTTGTTCTGCTTTCCAATCGTCGAGCTAAAAGAACGAAAGTTTTTGAGGCTTTGCTTTGAGAATTTTCACGGTGAGGCCAGATACAACGCCCTCTATTTTTCTATCGGGATCCGCAATGTAATTTCCGTTTGTTTATTGCGTTCCGTGCTTCGGAGAGAAGAAATGGATTCCACGCGACGTCCCAAGCACGTCTGCCACGAAGTGCGCAGCGCCGTTACCGCAAATTGGTCCCGTGCGGTCACGTATCGCTGCGAGTTGCAAATTATTTTTTCGCGCTTTTACCATAAAGAAAATATTAGATACACAGCTTTCTGAGAGCAGTTGTCTTGTGTGAGAGAAACATTCACAATTATTTACAAATAATTGTTTCTTTCTTTATTAAAATTGTGCAATTATTTATACAAGTAATGTGCAATTATTTATAAGTAAAACTGTTTTTTCTCTTTGTACTTTATATAATAAAAGTAAATTACAAAAACATTAACTATTTCTAGTTTAGCTGTGTTTGAGAAAAGATAAAATAGTATTTATAATTTAATATATTACACTACACAACAGTAAAATTTTATTGTGAAACATAAAATGTTGCTTTATTTTATTTAATATAACCACAAATATTAAATAACACACGAATAACACATAGTGATATATTTGAGAGAACGTATGTTGTAACCAATAATAATCTCTGCGAATGCGCGATTAATTAGACACACACACACACACACACACGCGCGCGCGCGCGCGAAATGCCTATAAATTCGAGATTTCTGACACATTTTTTTTTACGTGTAAAACCGCGCGTTTGGTAAACGATTCTTGTCATTTTTGGCCGGATTCTATACAATCAAACTCACAATAAATGTCAATATCGATTAAAATTAAACGACGTATTGCTATATATGGCTACACGTTAGTACGCCTTTTAAACTTACATTTTTGTAATTGTGTTGCAAAAACTTGATGAAATTTATTCACAATATGCCAGCAGCGTGATTTCTTCCGCAAAATTATATTTATTATCACATATTATGTTCGAGAGTAATTGCATTATTAAATGTACATGCAAATTTCTTTGTTGGCAATTAATTGAGTTAGTCGCATGACGGCTATCGCTAATATAACATGCGATTGTTGTACATTTGTTGTACATATATTCGTTTATTTATTCTACAGAAATTTGTAATGATTTATTCGTGTGTAAGTATACACGAAATTTAATTGTCTATTATGCAAGTAATTGTGGCAGTTTTTTATAATTGTTTGCTAACACAATCATAATTAAGATATTATTTTTTGCAGTAATTATTTATCTTAACAAACTGCTTTTGATTTTTTTTTTTTTATATATATATATATACTAAATAAAACTTCTCTACGGCATTATGTCAGGGTGGTATTGATTTGCAATCGATCTCATATAGCTGGAATATTTTATATGACATGTACTAAGAGACAACTATTACTTTTTCATATTTTGAAATTTTTGGCATCTGGTGCGTCTGGAAGTGTGTGATTTTTCCAACATTCCACACATACGCATTCGATGCAATAACGTTTTCAGCTTCATGTATCTATGGAAATCGGTGCACACCGAAGTCACGTTTATGAATCATAAATCACGACGTCCTAGATATAAACCTGCAAAACAGATATTGCGATATGCGACTTTTTGGACGCTCGGTTTGCGTTTTCTTTAAAAAAAATTCGCAAACAGACAGAGAGAGAGAGAACTATAAGACATTAATTCGCGATTAATATAAGACATTTAATTCGCGATTACAATAATAATAAGTGTGTAATAAAAGTCCACCACAGATAGGTACAAGACATTTAACGCTATAAGCATGAAATATGAAGAATAGATTTAGAAATGCAGTACATACATACATATATAGCACGCGAGATTATGCATGCATGTCAAACCACGTACATCAAAGGCGCTATATTGATGATATCTCGACCGCGATTAATGCAATATGAAATATCGCGGAAGCAATCGCGCGAGAAATAGAATTATTTCGTTATGAGCAACTGGATTAATAAACGCACGAGTAGCGGGGAAAAATGCCGGGTGTTAAATTGTTAGTCTGTTAAATTAAATCGTCCGCGCTACAACGGAACGTTATAAATTCTATTCCTGCGGCGTGAGGACGTGTGCGTAATTAAAATTCAACAACGGCACGCCGCGCGTCACGCACGGCATTTTCTATTTTAATTCACGCGTCATTATTAATTGCGCCTCGCCGTATTGTTTAGCGCCGATTGCAAAATATTTGAGTTTTAATTAGTCCGTTGCGCCTGAATCGTCGGTACATTTTTCGCCGATTGGATAAATACACTTGAGAGAACTTTCGTGTTTATCGGTAAAGTTGCATTATTCCGACACTTGTATGATTACAAGACTTTAATTAAATCTTTGAGAAAATTTCTGTGATCTTGTTAGAATAAAATTTCATAACGTTAAAAATACGCATTTAAAAATTAATATGCGTTATACATACATATGTTTTGAACATTTCCCATGATAGTCAAATCATTTAACTTTGTTACTTGGTACTTTCAATTAGTTACTTTCAATTTTCCGGCTTTATAATGTTCTTAATTTAGTGGTTTTATAATATGCAAGCATAAAATTGGCGGAATATTAACCGTTACAATTGCCTCTTTGTAACGGACGACAGTTTACGCACAATGCAAGCACTTATTTCAAAAAGCTCTCGACGTTTTTCTCTATCGAGTGGATTCCATCTGCGAGAGATTACCTGCGAAAATGTGGCCGCTGGATGGCCTGAAAAAAGGCTTTGCGAGATAGGCGTGCATATGTGTTCGACAATAGCGACATAAATTCTGGATAGAAAAAAAGCTGTGAGAAAGAAAAAGAGGCTTTCCCGTTCAGAGGTACTTGCTGGAGTATTCAAACTTTTTACTTTAATTTTTTTTTTTTTAATGTGAATAAATCAACATTGTAGATATTAATATATTTTTACACAATTAGAATTCATATATCTACAAAGTGATATGGCAAAGTTAGCACCTCGTGCTAACTTTTCATCTGAAAGTTCTGTGTGATAAATCGTCGGAAATATTGATAGCAGAAATTGTAGAATTATTGCACGTGTAAATAAATACAACTTCTGTTGAAACTTTCATGTATTTGAAAATGTTATGCCATGCCAACTTCACAATCAAATTTTCTCGTAAGTACATATGCGCGTGCATTTTGTGTTAAACAACTATCGACCCATCGGTGCAGATCGAACACGTACGGAATTTGAGATTGGCGACCGGAACATTAGTTTCCGTTGAACAATCCCCTTTCGGCAGAGCATCGTGACCATTGTTCACGCGCGAGATATTTGCGGAAAGCTACTACGTCCAAATATCACCCGCTTCCGACAACTGTCTAAGTAATCCATGGGAGTTGCTTTGCTACGGATTCGACGACCGGAGGAGGATGAAAGCCGTTCCAAAGCGCAAAGTCAGATAACTGCACAAAGAGCGTTATCGTCTTTTCGAAATGCGTTCAAGATAGTCAGAGCTTGAATAGGGAATTGCTTTAATCAATCGTGTGTTTCTTAGTAAATCGATTGCGTGAGAGCATGTTGCTAAAATTAGATACATTTTTACGTGCAGATATATTAAAATATGTCAACAAAACTGAATTACATATTAAACTTAACCAAGCACGTCGATCCGCGACTTTCTCCGCTGAAAGTTTGTAAGCTTTGTCTTCAGACTTCTCGAACCTCGTTTTTCATTTCGTCACGTTGCCGGCGAAACGAACATCCATCATTCGGATCGGCATGTAACGTCGCGAGAACTCGCGACAAGCGAAATCGATATCCGTCAATTCCCAATGAGCGTCGATCGGGCCGTTTCAGCAACCTCATAAATAATGAAGCGCATGCAGATGCGATGGCGCCATTCTCGCGGTAAACCGTGTGCCGTTGTACGCGAATTTGCCGGTTTTATGTGTCTAACGATGTACGACATCATCCACACTTTACGCTCGCACTCTCTCATAATCAACTGAAATATGATGCAATTATTTTCCGCGGCTTCTTCAGAATCGTGTGTGAAAAAATTAATGGTTGTCGCATGATAATCGAATTTTGCGTCGCTTAAATCTCGATCAAATTGAAGCCCATACTTAACGATGGGCGTGTTTGGCAAACATGGACAAGATAGAAGTTGAAGAAGATGAAAGAAATTTTTGTTTACTTTGATTATTAATACATAAAATGCATATAAATATATAAAGTGTATGTTATATTCTCGTACAAAACTAAATTCACTAATCGAGAATGTACTTTCATATGTTCGTACGTGCTTTCATACGCGCATGAAATATTCACCTTTGATGCGAACGCGATGCGAATTCTCTCTCTCTTTGTATGTGCGTGCTAATGACTAACAGGCATCACCAGTAATCGTCCTACCAAATTTAATCGATACGATTTAATCGATACGACATCTAACGAATGTCAATACTGTTAATAATAATTTGTCGTAATGTCAAATTATATCGTAACATTTCTTTGCTGTCTACTGCAGTCTGCACAATTATAATATCTCTCTAATGCTATAATATATCCTCTCTGTATGTAGATACATTTTAGTTTTTTAAATAATATTAAAGTATAATCATTACTTACTATTTCCAATATGCCATTATTGTTTTACGAATATAATAATAATTAAATATATAATTAAATTTATTATGATTTATTTATAATTACGTTTCTCTATATTCGATTTAAATATTATACTATAACATTATTATCATAACGTGTACATAACCACATATTATTTTTCTAGATATTATTTTATATTGATGTACAATTCTCAGTGACAAAGCTGATTACATTATTTAACATAAATGAAAAGTCAATGGCATATATGTGAATTGACATGTATAAAGTTTAAACATACTTCCAACACTTACTTAGAACACGTTAATGTTCTACTATCGGCCGGGAAACAGCAGGATACTCAATCTCCATCAGTGGTTCATCAAAAATCAATTGTTTTTATAGTACGATGGCTGTTGTACATTAATGCTTTTAGCATTGAACATTGAATTCTCTCTTCTAGCGGCTACCTTGAGCGGGAAACTCAATTTGCAAAATGAAATTCATGGTTGACCGATGATGATCGTCGCGAGATGAGAGACAATCAATCCGCTTGATGCGGGACTACCCCGCGGGGTTAGATCGCTATTGCTGGCGGCTGACCTCCGATTCAGCAGCACGTTGCGCGAATTAGTCCCTCGCGTTTACTCGCAAAGGTATCATTCAATCATGCGAGTGCATCGTGCGATATGTGTGGATAAGCCACCTACGTCTAAAACGAGCTTTCCACCTTTCACTACCATTTAATGGATATATCGAGCATTATTCAGATCGCTTGCTCTTTGATTTCCGTCAAAGCAGCATAAATCACTTAACAGGCGCGATCGTTTGAGAGAAAATATTTGGACATTACAATAGGCTGAAGAACTTCCAAGTTTTTTTTTTATCCAAATGTTCATTACAACGTTTATAAATCAAAGTTATATTATCTAAAACAATCAAGATTAGAAATATTTTTTCATAAAAGAATCGCGATTCTTAAACCACATATGAGAAACTAATTTTCACAA
Organism: Pseudomyrmex concolor; assembly: GCA_014839585.1. NCBI lineage: Eukaryota > Metazoa > Arthropoda > Insecta > Hymenoptera > Formicidae > Pseudomyrmex > Pseudomyrmex concolor. Next base: position 23,389 of record QVOB01014950.1, read on the forward strand.
GTTCAATGCAACTTTCACGGTGAAAAAGTGGAAACCGCAGTGCACGAAAAAGACTTGAGGGAGGAAAGACTTGATAATTGCGTTTGGCTGCCGTTTTCAACGCGCGCGCGCGCTCGGAAATTACGCCCCGGAACTCTGACGGCGTATTAAATAGCCGGCAGACATGTTCGCGCGCAAAACAATGAGAGACTATAGAGATCGTTCGCGACACGCACGTCGACCAAGCGGGGATTTACGGCGCCGTGGGTGCTTTCCGTGGTCTTTGTTCTAACACGTCGACCAAGACGTTGCACAGACTCCCCGTGCCAGTATTGTAGCAGCGATGGCGCTAACGCTCAACAACTTCCGGCGATAAACATTTATAACGTTTTTCTGAATTTTCTTATGATTAAAGATTTACAGAAATTAAAGAGAGTGCACGATCATCATCGATTATTTCAATAAGACAATCGTTATTATTTTCATACAAATAAGATAGTTCAGATAAATTAGTTGTAGAACACTCTGGAGTATATTTTGATATAGGCAATTTAGAAATTAAAAAAAAGTTTATTTTAGATTGACACTTAGATGAATAAAACAGCGATTGTCTTTGATGGACTTGGAATATGACTTACAAGTGCTATTTATGTTATAGGTGTCTTGGATGCGCAAAAGAGATATGCATATTCTGAGCGCAGGCCGCACTATGTATACGTCGGATCTGAGGTTCCAGGTGATCCATCAAGACAACTCGGAGAACTGGACGCTGCAGATCAAGTCGCCGCAAGAGCGCGATTCCGGCGTGTACGAGTGCCAGGTCAGCACAGAACCGAAGATGTCGCTCAACTATAGTCTCAACGTAGTCGGTGAGTGCTGCATGAATTATTCACATACTACATACCCGGCTTAGTTACGTAAATCTTGCATTGATTCCCTTCGAAGTTTCTTCTTGATCGGGGACGGACATTACCGATATAGCCGATCTCGACTGCTGTCTCACGGAAAAGATTGTTCGCGACGCAAGTCGCGAACGTCGAGGAGATCGAAGGGGTTAAACTTTAAACGCTTAAGTGCTCTATCGTGGGATTATCCTTGCCGATGTCGCATCGTCTCGAAGATCCTCGTTTTTCGGATTAGTGAGATGCGACTGTTGACTGTCGATGTTGATATATGATAAATACATAAAAAAGGAATTAATCGGATTATATGTGACTTTATCGGATAAAAATTTTGTAAACTTCCACAATTGTTATTATTGCCTATTATTTAAGTCTGTTAATGCATATTTGAATATTTTCGTGATATGTATTTTTGTTTGACATGTATATATGTCACATTCTGGTCATATTCGCCGGCAGAATATTATTTCGATCATTTTATAACATTGGACGTATGCTCGTAACATTTGATATTATTTTTGACATAATCATTATATATGTATAAAATATGGAAATAATGGAAATAAATAATAAATTGCTAAATGGCAAGTGCAGAAATTTCTGCACAGTTGCGTAAAATGTGAGAATCGATTTCGATTCCGGCACAAAATGTCGATGCCACGATATACGGTTGATGATGACACGTACAATTACATATTCATGCAGATACGAGCGTGTCACCAAAGTATCGTTACGCATTTTTATACATTTGGCAGTTTATTGTATAGTAATTTTATAAAGCAAGGGCATATTTTCTTGTGAAAAGAGAACACCTACACTCTTCTAAATTTGTGTCAAAATTAATGTGTTGACTTAATTTATTCATTGAATGTGCGTCGCGCGATAAATGCGTCTTTTTGCGAATAACGAATAAACACGCAATTTCCTCGGCTGCAACAAGATATACTGTAAGCATTATCCGTGTCTTTTTTAAAGTTGAAAACAAGCATATACCGTAAGATTTAGTTAGGCGAAGTCTCGCGATTCCTTTTTTACGTTCGTGAATCTTTCAGTAGTTTCCACGAACATTAAGGAGAACGATAACGCACGACTTCCGTTTCTCTCGTTTGCGAGCGTTTTCAAATAAAAAGCAAGGAGGATAAGATGTGTGACGGTGACGAAAGAACGTGCGTTATTTTTCTAAAGTTGTGCGGCTAGGATACTCTATAAACAACGTAACTTTATACGCGCAATCCCGGAAGGATTTTATATCGGCATAACCGCAGCGTTGAAAATTCAATCTTTTCGCTGCTATGTATTTCGTGATTCGACTCGCAAATTGTTCAGTCATAATAAACATCTGCCTCTGAAAATTCGTGAACATCTACTGTTACACGCTTCTCTTGATTATGCGAGAAATCATAACTGCAATTAGTTACAACGTTCATTATATACGTGGTTTTCACTCATCTTCTATCAGTAACAAAGAGAGAAAGAGAGAGAGAGAGAGAGAGAGAGAGAGAGAGAGAGAGAGAGACAGACTTACGTACACACATAATAAAATTAGTATAATTATATTTACACATGCCAAGAAACATTGTCAAGATTGTTTTAGGAGACTTTTACGTTTAACATTCTTATTAAAAACTTAATTGTATCTAACATGAATTTTTCTTAGTTCTAATATTCTTGAAGTCTTAAAATCTGTGAAGTCTCATATTTTTTGAAAGTACTGAAACAATAGATACTTTTCTGTTCCATAAAATATTCCAAAATGTTTTAATTCTGAAAATTTTAGATTGCAAGATTTTTCGAAGTTCAGCAGTTCTTTTTCTTGATTATTAGATTTTTCATTTTCTACATTCTTGAATCGTTATATTTTGAAATATGAGATCTAGCTCCGAAACTATTCACTCGGAGAAAAAGTTTCTAGTCCCTTTTCGAAGATGTAAAACGTCGATAAAAGAAAATAGATACCGAGAACTTTCTGCGAATACAGTATAGCAGTGAAATGAGATGAAATAAGAAAACAATAGTAGATCACGGTAAGAAAACCGAAGTGATATGTTGAAGTTGATAAAAAAAAATTTATTTTCTTTTACTCTCCGCGAGAATCTAAACTCGTAATTTGTTACACAACACGATTGATAAGATTAAACATCAATGTGACTTTATCCGTTTCCGTTTCGGGAATGTAGAACTGTGTAGATGATGGCCATTGAATTCAATATATAGAACGCGCAAAGAAGAATAAATGAAGGGCAAGAGTTGGAAAACAGAAGCGAAAGAGCGAAGAACATAAGAGTTCCTCGATAAGCGGCTTGGAGGAAACACGTCGACGAACCGAGTCCTTCTCAACCTTCTCCTTATCCTCCCGCTCTTATTCTCTTCTTTTTATGCTCTGCGAACGCATCGATGCAGGTGCATCTACTCCGTCTGGAACGTTTATGTCTGGGGATGGGAGGGAAAAGTTGGCGCGAAATAAATCGTCTTTCTTTCGCGCGCGTTTCTCGTCTGTAAAATCGTAAAACATGAAGTCGACAGCGAGATCAATTTTACAAATCCGTTCTGCAAAAAGCTAAAAACGCAAAAGTGTCTTCTGCTGACTGCGGATCGAAAACTCCCATTGGATATGAACTAAATTTGAGAGTTGGTCGAAAAGGAAAAAAGATTTTACATTTCTGGTAGATTTGTCATAAGTACCGAATGTTGATCGATTCAATGAACGAAAGAAGTAGGTCACTGATTAAAAAACGACATTTCGCGGCGACTTGAATATCATGTTTGCATTTAATTAAAATATTATTTCAATAAAATTTACAGTTATTTATAACAGTCTGTGCATAAAACATAAAAATTTATATCCTATTCCACATGTGTGTCTTATTGTATGGCAAATATAATATTACTTCATTGCGTTTGTTTGTGCTCGATTTTTGTAATAAAAAACAGTTAGAAGTAATTTGTGTAAAATTACAAGCACGATTTTTATGTATTGTAGAACGCAACTGAATATAACAAATTTAACTTGAAAATCCTCGTAATTTCTGTCCTCGTTTTTCAACTCTAAACGCGCCTTAAGAAAGATAATTTACGCACCGAAGTTCCAAGATAATAAAATTCTGCCGACGGATGAAATTTTGACTCTCACCGTTTCTGTATGGCGTATATATTTTTGATTCAGCATTTTTTTTTCCGCCGTCGCGTGTTTTTGCCAGACCACACAGCGTGAATACATCCACGGAATTAACCATTAATGCATTTTTTGCCACTCGTGCATTTGTTAAGCACCCCGACCTGCTCCCGTCAAATAAATCCGGACCCATTTCTCGTACCAGCCTTATGCTAGCTTTCGGTATACGGTTTAAATCCGCGTTACGATTAATTCCGACAGTAAAACTGACGGTAAAATCATTTGACAAACGTAATCATCGCGTTTATTATTAGGTTTAATAGCTTATATAACTCGTTACGAGAGAAGTAGCACACGTGCAATATGAAGACATGCTCAACAAGCTTATTAATCATAAATGCTATTATACTTGAAATGGAAGAATATATACTATCTAATTGTTATCAAACAACCATATTTGGCACTTACGATGTAATGTGGATTATTACGATACAACTATGTACACACCCGCGAAATAAATGAAACCACCAATTTCGATATTACATAGATGTTTGATCGTTTGATGCTAATCTCGGCTTTTATTTTGTCGTTTAATTTGGATTGTTTTTATATGAAACGAATTATGTCTATTAATAGTCAAACTCTCATAGAGTTTGACTATTTAACACGAAATGTTACGGGACACAGCCATAGAGATATTTCGCTGTGTATAGTGTAATAGATTTCACAATGATCGCTTTACGATGGCGTGTTAATGAATACACTATGGTTGTGCAGCGACGTAATCGCGTGCTCGATGAGAGAGTGAAAATGATAATTGGCAAGGATTTGCGAGGCAACGATGACACCAACGACAAAGCCATATAATAGGACGCTGTAAACATCAATGCCGGACCAATTATCGAACACGTTCCTGAAATATTTTGGCGTTATATTGTCACTGACAATAATACAAATATAGTAATATTCCTTTGTAAAAAGTGCAAACATAAAAATATATTGTAAAATTCTTTGACAAAATATTATTTTTCCAACGAATATTATTATTGTTTTGCGAAATCCACTGTGCCACTGTTAATAGTAGATTTCAATATTTTTAATAAATATTATTTATTAACGCGCGCGGGCAATTACACATTTTTCGAATTTTATTCTCTCGCGCCATTGTCACTTCTAATGAAATTCTCTATTGCATTATGTATTGTGTGCGCTACGATCCTACGTTAGCGATTCCGAAAGCCTTGTTGACGCAATGTTTCATTCAGTGAAACGGCTATGTCAGCAGCGACGCGTACCGACGAATATATTGGTAGAAAGCATATAAAGATGTGAATAAAATAGTATATGATCGCATGTGCGGAAACATGTTTTACCGTAAGCAAAAGATGTATAAAAGTGCAAACAATAGCGATCGTTTATATATACATTGTATATGATATTTCTCCAAACTTGAGTATATCTTTTTTCGAGAGAGAGAGAGAAAGACATAATTTAAAACTTTATCACTTTTCAAAAGGACTGAAAGAAAGCAACTGCTCTATGTCATAAAATATAGTTTTTAAAGACGCAAAAAGTTACAATTGCGATTCGGGTTTTCCCCCATTGCGAACATTCAATTTTATCAGGCTTTTAACTAAGAGAAAATATAAGTCATTCTTTGCCGAGAATGCTAGGCACGACGCAATCATAAATATAATCGCGAACAAGTCGGCGTTATGTTTGCTGCCTTTGCGCGAGCTGGACAATAATTTTAAATTATGTAAAACGTTCAGAAAATGAAATTTAATTCAATTCTCATAAGAGCATCTGGAATTTTCTCTTTGAAGGAACACCGGAATGAATCTTGATACGTGCTATGTTTGACACGTTGCTATAATTATACTCAAGCAGTATTCACAAACTAAACAATGTACTCATTAGTTTATTTAATGTTATTTAATAGTTTAAAAATATATTGTGTTTTTAGTTTATAAAGAATTTATCAGTTAAAGAAATAAACATAATTAATAAAATTTTGAAAATTTTATATAGTTTTATATGATTTTAATTATTATTCGACATTTTTGAATCTTAAATCACTCAGTGGTTATTTTTTTCATTATATTTTTCTAAAAAAAGGAGCTATATATATATATATAAAATCATTCAAGAATTTAGGGGTAAAATATTTTAGTGAAATAATCTTCTGTGTTTTCAACGTAACAGATGTGTATGCATAGTACCTGATATGCAGAAGAGAGTATGACGTGTAGAAATAATTACTCTCTGATGTTTTCATTATCGTTGCAATATTCACACGCTATTGCATTTCTCTCTCTCTCTCTTTCTCTTTCTCTCTCACTTGTTCGCCCTCGCTTCTCTGCGCATAATAACCGCGTGTTTCGCAGGCGAGCTTTCGCGTTTACGTAAGCCAAAATATTTCATCTTACGCGAAGCGAAGAGAACCTCTATGTCAAGACGTAAGGGCGTCCGCGTTGTGAAAGGAATTCACTGAAATCCACAGAATAATTCGTGCAAAATTTTATAGGAGAGGTAACTTCAGTGAGAACTTCGTTGTAAACTTCAGAGTGAAACATATGAAATAAATGAAGTTATATAGTTATATAGTGTGGATTTCTTTATTTATAGTTAATATTTACTAATCGTGTTTCCTTTAATATGTAGATTATTATAAATAGAACTATCTTTATGTTGATATTTGTATATTAAATAATGCGTTTCTAAATTAGATTTAGTCACGTAATTTCTTAATTGTTTATAACTCCCACGTGCAGAAATTTCACAACTTGTCGAGTTTACTTTTATGATGATGTAGCAACAGCATTCAAAATTAATTAAATGCAACGTCATGTTCGTTTTGAAACGTGTAAACATCGAGATGCGGTAATATTGCATCGAAGTAATGTTTGTTTATTCGATCCCTAGCCGCGTAGGCAAAATTGTGGTGTCATTCTTCGTTTGTAATAATACGTTCTACATCCGCGACACATAATGACGAGCAAAATGACAGAAGACAGAAAATAATGTTAAACACTGTTAGAACAATGGTCGTTATTATTCGTGCAATTAAGTCTCATTGTCGCGATTGGTCACACTTGGCTACAATATGGGAGCGAATGACACGCGTTAACGCACTGACGGCTTAATTGGTTTCTCCCTCCTTCCTGCTACATCCGTCCCTAGTGCAGTGCTATACGGACATCCACAAATCAATTACGAAATTCGTGTACGAAACAACACAATTCTTCAAAATCAACGTAAATATAAATATCCCTGTTTGTTTCACTTTTACAATTTTTTTCTCGTTTGTTTTCCGTATAAATGAAATTTCAAAACTGTACATTATTATTCGATAGAAAGTTTTATTTAAATCCGCCGTTTGTCATCTAGTCCCTAATCCCTAAATATTTTTCTTGCAAAAGTGAAATAAATTCGCAACACGAATTGCAGAAATTGTTTTATGGTATATGTATAATAAATATGAAACTAGTAATTACGCAATATATTATATATCAATATTTTTTTTGTAAGTCACATAGTTTCGCGTCAGTATTTTTTTTCAAAAGTTAACGAACGCAAAAGAGGAAATAGTTCACTGTGCATGATATGAGAGCTAGCATGTATGACGCTCTTGTTTCGAATCAGTCAATTTCTGTTGCGCGATGTATGATCACGACACGATGCACTTTCGAGCGAGTAGGATGCGAGTATTTGTCACTCTTACAGCAATTATGGTCTCCCAGGATCGTTTATCTCGTTATGATAGTTAGATTATCTCCGTGGGATTCGGACGAACATGACCGAGACTGGCTTAGTCATTGTGCTAAATGGACCATATCACTTACAAGCAAGCGCTTAGAACGATAGAACGCGTTTTATGATATTTTCTCTTTTTTTGCGCACTTACATCGTTACGTATTTTATTGAATCATCTTCTTTTTTATCATCAAACATAAAATTGATTTTTCTTCTTTACTCATTTAAAAGATTATTAAGTTTCAGAAGTAATAAATCTAAACGTAAATCTCTTCTTGTGTAATGTTTCTTTTTGTTTGTGCAGTTGTTCTGAGTGAAAATTTCTTATCGTTCTTATAAACTTTTAAAAACGTAGCCAGTTACATAAAAATGTTGAAACGTTAATCACATAAAGAACGACATTTTTTTCTTAATTATTGTACGATTTTATGTACTGCAAGAATCATCGTCAATGAACGTGTCAAGTTTGCGAGTCATTACGGATTTTTGACGATGCAGAGGCGCATACAATGCCTCGTAGATGATTTCCTTCTAGTCTTGAATCGCTCAATTTAGTTGGCAGCCGCGACGCTTTAAGTTTCGAGAAACTCCCTAATTTACGCTGGCGTATTTATCTGCTGTTGCAGTTAAGAAAGTTACATTTGCACTTTGCCGATTTCGATCGGGAGTGTGCTAATGCTGCAAATTAAACGTCGAATCTTAAGTTGCATCTCTTGTGATGATGTTTGTGTGCGTCATATTATGGTATTATAGTATTTCACTTTAAAGTTCCTTCCGATGACCCGAAAACTTTTAAGCGAGATTGCCTCACAATACACGGCAATGAGCCACAGAATTGAGATAATGGCTAATTATTTCACGGATGATTTGTGAAAGAGGATATTGCGACAACGAGAGAGCTTCTGTCTTATACGTTGTTATTCTGTCTTGAACACTTATAATTAAAGCCGAGAGATGCAGATCTTATTGATATCTTATTACGCGCTCGGATTAACACTGAAAATTAATGACTGAGTCTTTCTGTATAGCTATCGTGTAACTTACTGAATATCACGTTAACTACAAGAACGCAAAGAGAGCGTGTAATGTGTTTGAAAGTGAACGAACCTTGTCTCAAAGCAAGTTTAAACTTAGCTGCCGCCAAGTATTTCAACTCCGCTGACACATTTTCTTTTTGTTGAATTGCTTGTACCAACACTTGAGATAAAAATATAAAAGAGATTGATGAAGACACTAATCTTATTTGTATCCTTTCCGTGAGAAATGGTAAGAAAATAGTATTCATGTAACGAAGTGCTATTCTTTCGTGTGTTCTTTTCTTTTTTAATAGTTTACTGCTTTATCTAGTTTTCCAATCATTGGGAAGAATTTCTTCAACGCCCAATTCACATTACTATGATCATATTTTTCTGTCATGTTTCACTTTCTTACCGGAAACATTCTATACATGTGCGGAGTAAATGTGTTTGTTATATTCTTCTTCAGAAACTCTAAAAATTTCAATTTTAGTCGGTGCGCTCGTTTCTATAAACCAGACATGTAATTCTCTCTTTCTTTCTTGGCACGTTATATTTTTCCAAATTTAAACGTTATAGTCACGGGTTTAGTAGGTCATTCGCCAGCTAAAAGTTGCTTGAAGATAGCCGCTAAAGGCGCCGTGTGCTGCGCCTTAAAAGAGGAAGTAAAGTAACCATTATTTAAAGCGTCTTTCCCAACCAAATTATTTTCTTCAAGGTAATAAAGAGAAACGTCGTTTGGTGTCGGTAAAAGGGCAAACTTATTTCGCAGTAGATTATTTCTCTTACACTTTTAAGTGGCGCGTTTTATCTCTAAGCTATAAATATTGAAAGCCAAACTAAGGATAAGGGAGCTATTTCACGTAATCGATGTGAAGTTTCAGGAAACAGAACGAAAAAGTCTTGCGTTTAAAAATCAATCGGGTCCTATTACAAACACGTACAAACCGATAACAATGTTTTTTTATATCATTTAAACTTGTTTACTAACAATAAAATTGATGTATAATCCATTTATTAAAGAAGAGATATTTTGTTCTGATGTTGCATGCGTACTATAATACAGTGTTCGAAAGCGTAATCGTCAACATAAACAACATTATTATTCAATATCAGCGAATGATTATATCAGGCAATTTAATGAAAGTGCACTCAGAATGTATGATACAGACATCTACTTCTCTTTTATTTCTGTTCGTGCTGCCTCGAGTATTTTGACACTGCGATTGATAAGAACACGCTCGTCGAACATCACGCGCACAAGCCAAACGTTCGATCTTCTCGCATCTACTTAATATTTTATTATACCGCCGCGCGCGTGGTGGGAATCGCGAACGGAAAGACCGTAATTCCGAGATCACGACGTCGTAAATTGCGAACCGACGATCTACTTTTCGGCGAAGCGCGATATAGAATTTCGAGACGTTAAAGACCATTCTCGCGGCAACTTAGTCCGAGTCGATACCGGATAAATATTCAATGAAGCGGCATCTTCAATAAATCTCGCATTTTCATATAAACGGGACAACACGAAAGAACCGTCGTGTACGACGACGATGACTTCTTGCCAACTTTTCAAAATAGAATTCTAATACAACGGAGATAAAGTTATGGCACTTAGGAGTTCTAATGCAGTATGTCAAAAGATGTGTGGAAAACAGATCCATGAGAGAAAATTTAATAATAATGAATAATAATTAAATGAATAATGAAGAATCAAAAATGGCAAAATATTGTCTTGATAGAATCAATAACAAAAAGTTAAATTTATATATAACATAACAAATTATGACAAAACGTATATCTATATTCTTTAACATTTTTTTATCAAGGAACACAAGAACGATTGTCTATTAATTACATTTTGATATTAAACTTATAAATAAAAATGGAAACCGCAATTAATATATAATTTAAACATATCATTGCAACATCAACATACAAATATTAATAACAATTAATTAATACTATGAAATGCTAATAAAAATATCAATATTGCAGAAATAATAAGTAACAAAAAATAAAAATAGACTTGGATTTTAATTTAAAAATTTGGTCACACACACACACTTTTTATAACGGAGCCATTCGTCATGGCGCGGTCAATCGGAAGAGAGGCTCAAAAAGTTTGACGACTTCACAATGCACATTGTGTGTCTTTGCAACATTAGTAGTCAAAAATATTGGGAGTGTCACGTGTCACAAAACATTCGCCGCGCGCGAATACCAAAACCTCCGGAAACCTTTGAAGCTGATTTTTCGACCATAATGTCAAGTGCGTCATCGATATCTCTTGTGGACACGAGACTTCTCTCTTTCTATCGTGTCGCGTGGGATTGATTTTTTCATCGCAAATATAACAAAGCTATATCCCAGTATATATGACACGGAATTTAGGGATACACGATGCTTTTCAGAGATTATCGTTATCAACAAGACCCGTCGGCTAAACTCGTTTCAAAACTCGAGTGCCGGAAAATTAAAACAGTTATCTATTCAATAGACATCCTCAGAAGTGAAAACAGAATGGTAGGAAAGAGAGAAAGAAAGAGAAACAAGAAAAACTAAAATCAA
>QVOB01014951.1:0-30326 GCA_014839585.1 Pseudomyrmex concolor
CACGATAGTAATCTCTCTTGCGATACTGACACCATCGGGCAGTGAGGCTAAGTACTTATCGGACCGCCCTCGTATATACATATATATATACATATATGTATATACATATATACGTGTTCACATAATACATTATTATTATTATAAACTATAATAATTATTAGTATTGGAAAACAAATAATTTAATACCAGCCAGTTTTGATCTTTATTATTTTTTTTTTCAATTGGAATTTTGATTGAAGTTAAGTATACTATTGAAGTTTTATTGCGACAAAAAGTATATACATTCGTAGAAAAAACATTACATGTATAAACGTAGAAAGTTTTGACAACCCGTTTGAATGTACTTTCACAACAGGACACAAGGCGACGACAATATGGTCGCATACACGAGACACGTATCACTCCGTGGAGGTGGGTGAGAACAGACCCAATAAAGAACGAAGACACATACATATAAAAGTCTCTGAGTCGAGAAGATATAATAGTGGAAAGAGCGATAAGTGGAGGGGCCCCGGGGCCCCGACGTGAATTGAGGGCAGTAGTAGAGGATGAGGTGCAGGACAGAGGCATCTCACATGGACGCAGGTCCTTTAGAGCTTATTCGTCCAGGAAGAAGAATGGACCCCCGAATCCTTTTCGTCGGTAATACGGGACGGGGCCAGCTGCAAAAACCCCCTCGATTCTCGGGACCCGGCTATCGCCGTGCGTTCTTAGCCCTGGGGAAAGGATACCGTAAGGGCGCACCGAGGCGCGCGAGAGGGGGACAAATCTTTTTTTCTATCTTAGATCCTGGCCGATCATTTTTTTACGAACCCTTTTTTCCCGCGCTGCTCCCAAGGAGCCGAGGGTCCCATTCGCGAGCTCGTAAGGGACTCGTTCGCGCAACTGTCGCCTCTCTCCAACGTCCGTCTTTCTATTTTCTCCGTAGCTGCGCGAAAGGATTGCCCTGGATCACCTCTGGTTGCGATCGTGAGCGTGAGCGAACGTGTGTAACATACGCGCTTCCCTTCACGGAAGGACGGATGCATCCTCCGTGAGAAGAGCTCGGCCGTTGTCCTGTCAAGCCGAGTGTTTCTTCCAATTTCACGGGGACAAAGGATCGCGCGCGCACATGTGAGATGTCCTCTCCTAGTCCTCATGACTGCAGATAAATGCGAATGGGAGCAAAAGATGCATTAGGATATTTCAGGAAAGAAAAAAGCTGCAAATATATATTTTGATATAATTTTTTTAAATATATATCCACACAAAAATAAAATTTTGCAGTTGTTCGAATATTGTTCATACTTTATAAATGAGCAACAAAATTATACGAGCAAAAAAAGATCTTTAATTTAATGTTTAGTGAAGCAAGAAAAAATCAAGTTTAGTGTATTATTTTCAAAAAATGAGTAAAAACTAGAGATAAGTTTTTCTGGAACTTATCCACAATGTCGAACTAAATCTTATAATCTTCTCATATGCTAAGCGAAAATAATTATTTTTGACTCGTCGATATAACTTGCTATCACGTTTCGCATGATATGTGTTTGTAAGATCTGAACGTATCATACATATCATACGAAACTGTTCCAATAGATTTCCAGAGTCTTAAAACATTTAGCGCGTGACACAAGCACATGTCAAATAGTAATAGATTTGTCAGCATAATTTTTTGCTTAAAATTTATATCAATCAAACGTAAAATTCGAGAGTGTAATAATTGTTAATTAATTAAAAATTAATCATTATGTGCGTGCGTGCGCGCGCGCGCGCGTGTGTGTGTGTGTGTGTGTGTATCTAAAAATATACAATAATCAGAAACACATCTGAAAATCGCAGAATTAGTCGCGTCAAGTCTATAACAAAATCGAATTTAAAGTTCCAGACGACTAAATGTCTGAAGAATTATGTTTCTCTATAAAGACAAGAATATTATTTCTTTTGTTATACACGTCAGATCTATTCGTGCATTATATAACTGGCAGGTCATAAATTTAGAGTCCGGCGTCGTCCGCAAGGTAAAGTACTTCACGAAGGTTGCTTTCAGTCGGATATCGTGACTACTGGTCAGTTTGTTCGATAGTCGGTGCCAGCCAGCACGGATGGCCATATAGCCGGTGCGCCTTACTGGGGGCCTTGGTACCGAGCTGTACCAAGAGAGCCACCGGTCAATACCTTCAGACCTTCGAAACACGCCGCTGAAACAGGCCGCGAAAAACGCAGCCAGTTAACTCGATTGCGGGCGATTCGTATATGACGTGTATTATAAAAAAATAATTTATATGAAATATATTAACACAATAAAATTAATAATTAATAATTTGATTATATAAAAATAAAAATTTTTAAGTATAAATTTAATTTTAAGTGTAATCTAAATCAAGAAATAAGACTTTAAGAGCCACATGCTGAATGCAAAATATATTTTAAGAAGCTTTTAAGCTGATTTTTTCGCAATAGATTTTTAAATTTCATTGAGAAATTAAATGAATAATTCATATGTATAGAATGCAAAGTAGCATCTTATATGAATTTTAGAATTGTTATTCAATTCAAATTTTCTATGTGTATAAATTTACATGTTAAAAATATATTTTGCACATGCATCCAAGAGTGTGACTCTCAAAGTCCTATTTCTTGATTTAGAAATTTCGAGTTTATTAATATTTTGTCTGTAAACATGCATATAAAGAGAAGAAAACCAAGTTTTAATATATTGTATATTTAATATAAAATACAAACAGTTTAGAGAACTTCTAAAGAACAAGTACAATTACTACAAGTATAATTACAAGTATAAAAATATTTGTCAAGAAAGACAACGAGAGAGAGAGAAGAGATGACTTAATCGGAAGCCGTCACTCTGATTGCAATTTTTTTTTCTGCGCTATATCCCACGTAGACGAGCGTCGTGAAAAGGTCTTTCGTCATTAGACTCACGGCGACTAATTATTCTAATTACTTCCGGTCGGGCTAATTATAATTAACCGGCCGCGGAACATCAATTAGGCATCAATCAGTCTGGCCGCTTCGCGCAATGCCACGACAAATGGAGTATTCCCAGATTCGCGGCTGACTCTCGCGCGGCATCGGTGAGAAAGTAAAAAATTACTCTCGAGTGCGTCGCGACTCAACGACGAGAAGAGCCTCGAGACCGCGACGTTACGAGACCGGCAAGAAGACGTGACTTTTCTTCGAACGTATCTCTGACCGGGCTAATTATTCCCATCGGAGGATAATTAATAGTGCCCGACCGGCGGCGATAAATATCGTTGCGGGCGCGCGTGCTCGCGCGTGTACGTGTGGATGCGCGTGGGTATGTGTTGTCGAGCGGGAGGAAGCCACGTAATGCTGTGTGTAGCTCTCGATCGTTTGCCAATGGGCGCTTGCTTATTATCGCCGATCGGATTCGCATTGCAATACGTATGTGCACGTGAAGATGATAACGCGTGTCTCTGTACACCGCGATTGCCGCGTCAGTAAATTCTGCGACTCGGTGTATCGAATTAGCATCAGATAAGGAACGTGTGTGTTTAATCATGAGTATTAAGAGCGAGAACGTTATCACGAGGGCATTTAAGAAAAAAGTCAATGCTATCATACCGTGCTACTTACGAACACACATTGCTCTATATTCAAAAATGTTGTATAGTATATTTAAAAAACAATTTCAAGTAATTTTAAAAGTATTTTAAAACTAATACAGACTTATAGGTTAATTATTTAAGAGCTGCTGGTTTCTCAGACAAAGAAAGAAGGAGAAAGAGAGAGAGAGAGAGAGAGAGAGAGAGAGAGAGAGAGAGAGAAAGAGAGAGAATGAAGATTAAGTAAAAGCAGAGGTACCAGCACGAAATAACGACGCGAATGGTCCGATGCAACGTTGTCCCCGTTGTCGTAGGGTGCGTCGGTTATTTTCGTTCTTCTTATCCGCGGCCACGCTAGATGAGTCAGAACGAATAGGAAAACTCACGTTCCCGCGGATGAGAGAGGCCTAGGGGCGTAAGTATCCGATAAGAAAGGGCAGCAGGAAGATGAAGACAGGAGTTAGGTGAGGGAAGTTGGGTTTTTCTCATGTGAGACAGACATATAACACACGAGGCTACGTGCCTACACAAAAATAGTTACCCGGCTAGAACTCCGGGATTTCATTGGATGCGCGAGGAAATGCAGCCCCTGCAACGGATGTGTATTTCGGGGTTATTTTCATGTTCTCGTCTTGAACATGGTCGACAAAATTCGGATCTTTCGATTGGATGCAGAGAAAGTTTTGTTGGACGTAATTATCTCCGAGTATCAGTCGGTTGCACACGCAAAAATTTAAATAAAATAAAATAATCTCATGTTATAAAAAGAAGATAATTCAAATAAGCAATTTAAACAAGTTTAGCAATGCGGTTGTACATATGAAGAAGTAAATCTTTCAAGAGATTTTTTTAACAGTTGACAAACATAGTCAAAAAAGCAGCAGATGTTTGAAAGAAATGCGCGTAATTCACGTGACGGATTTTTCTTGTTACTTCTTGCCGAAGACAGCTGATATAAAAACCATACATATATATATATATATATATATATATATATATATATATGGCATACGTTGGAGAATTTTTCTAATAAAAACAGAAATGAGGGAGAACTCG
The DNA here is from genome assembly GCA_014839585.1 of Pseudomyrmex concolor. Lineage (NCBI taxonomy): Eukaryota > Metazoa > Arthropoda > Insecta > Hymenoptera > Formicidae > Pseudomyrmex > Pseudomyrmex concolor. Next base: position 4,623 of record QVOB01014951.1, read on the forward strand.
TGAGAAAATTTCGTCCTGCGGGTGCAGAAGCAGTTCTCGAAATTTTTCCCTAATCTTTAGATTCGAAACTTTGTGAGGTGATATTCGCGCTGCTTTTTTGCATTGAGCAGCTGAGCAGCTCGTGAGAAATTGCGCCACGATCGTCTTTCGCTCGTATAGCTGATTTTTTTCCTCACTTTTTTCGACTTTAACGAGACCAAACACATCGTTAAAAAAAAAAGAGAAGAAAAGAGGGAAAACACCACAAGTGACCGGAATTGCGTTACTTTGTTTCGTATTCATGAGCGATCGAAAGTGACGAGGTATCGATCGATTCGAACCGGCTATTGTGCATCGCCTGATACACTGTCTTCCCTCTTCCCGCCATCCCTACGTTGCATCTTTGCCCCATCACGCGCTCCACGTGCACACGTCATTTGAATACGCGCGCGCGCGCGTCCCCGTCTCGTCCTCCTCCCCTATTATGTGTAAATTGTATTATTTTTACCCCAAATACATTTCGCCCCCATGCGTCGCGCCATGGCCTCCGGGGTCAACAGGTCAAATTGCACATGTCCGTCGTAAGTTACCCCTGGGCACGGTCAGCTAGCGTAGCCCTCTACCCCAACGCATCATCCTGCAGTACCCTATGTATCTTCCACGTAGGTCTTCCACTTTTTCCGAAAGTCACGTATATTCGCACTTAGCCTATAGCGCGCTGCCGCTCTCCGCACGATTTTAAGATCGCGCAAAAAATCAGATTTGACAATCATGGTTTTTCGTACAATTTTTTGAACATGAACAAAAAAAGGATGAGACGTGGGAAAAGCGAGTTTTTTTATAGAAAGTAGTTTAATCAAATATGCTACATAGAGAAGATCCATACAATAAAATTCACATGATTTTTACATATACAATTTTTATTTTTTACAATTTTTTTGCAAGATAACTTTTAATTAATTAAGAAACAAATATTAACATAGTAAATAAGTATTAACAAAAACATTGTGTTTGCAATAACGGGCCAGAATCGGAAATTGAGCGATGCCGCGATAAACGAAGTGCGCAAAAAGCCGCATCTGAAATCTCACGCAGATTCAACCCTCTATCGAGCGTCCCGTCGAGCGTAATATAATTTCTCGCGTGATTTTAAAACCGTAAATTTTTTACCTCGTAACCATCGGCCGGATTTGTTCTTTCTTCTGAGTCGCTCATCTCTCTCGCGCGAAGGGTGCGGGTTTTGTTTTTACGCTGGCAAAAACAGAACGTGCGCCGTATCATCTGGTCGCGCGAAAGAGAACCAGATCCCGCCGATCGGTTATCATTTCACACCGATTATAATAAAACCGCGAGCGAGGAAGAGAAGAGAATTCTCGTGAGGGGAGCAATACGACAAGATTCTTGAGAGAAAGAGAGAGAAAGCACTTATCATTGTCCTATAGGGCAGGTTCTTTAAGAACGGTAGGGAAAAAAAAGGGAAACAGACAGTCAGAGGGGATGCAGCGAGAAAAAAAAATCATGCGGGTTCTTCGAAAAAAGAGAGAAAAGCAAAGTCCCGTTTGGGAGACCACCTTTGAAGGCAGGAAAGAGACAGAGAGAGTGTGGCGTATCTTAAATAAGTATATAATAATGGCAGCAGTGCCGTCGGCTTGTTTTCAACCCTTCCCTCGTTGTCTCCCGTGTATCCGACGCCTCTCTCTTTTTTTCTTTCCTCCGGAAGAATTGTCCGCGACAAAAACGCGCATTCCTCTCTCTCCCGAACTAACGGATAAAATCTAAATTAACTAAATTAAGGGCCCGACCGCGCTTTCATCTCATCTTTGCATACGATTTATATACGCAGCTTTTTGCACAGCTTTTGCGGGATGAAAGAAACACCGAGGAAGGAACGTCGCGCGCATTGTTTCTTTGCCGCGCTGTTTTTTTTTTTTTTTTTTTTTTTTTTTTTTTTTTTTTCACGCAGCTCGTAAGATCGTTGAAAGGTCGATTTACGGTTATAAAATTACTCACGTGAAATTCGCGGCCGAGCGCGTTTACTCCGAGGATTTATATGCGCCTCTACGAGCGGCGCGAGCGAGGCCAAATTCCCGAAGAAAGTTCGTTGCGAACTTCGACACTGTTGGATGACAGTTTCAATAACTTCATTTTTTATCAGAGAATTACAGATTTATCTAATAAGATAGACAAAGTTTATATCACATTGTACGCACTGCAATGTGTTTCTCATGTATGTTCAGAAAAAAATCACGTTGTCGATTCAACAAAACACGTTCGCGTCCAAACATCATTGCTCGCATGATCGCCTTCTCGACGTACTACTTCCGCTGTTTGGTCATTCCTAGTTGAGCCACCCTCTTTTTTGCGGCCGTTTGACCATATGTGACAGCGTTGTTGCGCCAATTTCGGGCCCTTGCGCCGCCGGCGCGATCGATTGATTTCGCGTAATAATAAAAGATGGGAAAAATCCCTCGTGAAAGCGCGAACGCTCATGAATGGCCAGAGCCGTTTTTCCTTTTCTCTTTTGCTCTCTCTTACTCTCTTTCTCTCACACACACGTTTGGCTTTAGTCAAATTACGCCACCATTCGCGGTGGCGGCAGTGACCTTCGATGGTAATGACACGTTAAGCTTGCCCGCTGGGAGAGATCCCGATGGCACGGCCAAATCTGACGTGTTGGGATTATTCTGACTTTTCTGACGAAGCAGCCGGCTGTTTCTGTTTGACAATGACATCGTTTTGTTCCGAGAGCTCCGATCCAATAACCATTCGATCAACTTCACAGTTGAATCTCGACAACATTATATATCATTATCATCTTTCATAAATATATTATATTTACAAGTTTTTGATATTAAGTTAAAAATTTGTAATTTCTTATTGGTGAAAGTTTTGGAAGAAAAAGTATATTATTATATAATAAACGTATTCTCATGTGAAAAAAGTTACGATGAATCAAAGCTATTCCAGCATCCACGATATGGCGACGTTTTCGTCGAACATGTGATCAGTTTTCGATCAGTGGGATGGATTAGGATGGGTTTCGCGCGATTCAGCGAAAAGAATACATTTGTCAGGCGACTACGAAGCGGAGAACCTCTATCTCAGCGAAGATTAATTACTCCTCGATGGACAAGAATTAATTAACGTCGAGATAATAAAAGGGCCGATTTGCTTCTTTTTTTTTCTTTTGTTTTGTATTTTTTTTCATTAACCCAGCAATGTGTACTGGCTGATTAAAGGGTTGACATTCAGTGACCTCTCGACAGCGGGAATGACCACAAAGCAAAGAGGATTATACATAAATCAATATACGAAATAAGGCAAAGAAAAACCTTTGTTTCGCGCGACTCTTTTAATATCAATTATTATAATTAATCACATCATTTTATATTGCGTATCTGTAAATAAAATTTTATCTTATCTTCGATTACTAGTGTAATGTAATTACTAATTCGATAGTATCACCGCAAATAATATAATGACTTATAAAACAAAAGTCACAGAAATAATCTCTCATTAAATCACGCCTTTAACGACGACGTTCGTGCGCATATAACTAATTACAGATGCTTTATTATAAGTTTTTAAGCGCGTACAACACGCGAGCGCACTGTGTGTCGTGCTTTTTGTCGTGCTTTTTCACAGCGAGACAGTGGACAGGAAGAAAGTACCGTGAGACGCGTTTTTTTTTGTCACAGGAGATTCCCGACTGTCGGTTGGTATTGCCGGTCGTCTCGGTTTTTCTCTCAGGCTGTTTGCAAAGGGTTAGATTACGCACGGGATGGTGGGACACCAGAGCCGAGTCTCCTCTTCCGCGCCTATGCTAAATAGGGGTAGCTGAAGAAAAAATATATTAATAGCCATCCAGCCTACCGATTTTTTTGTGCTACTGTCGCATACTTCTTTTTCTCTCTCTCTCTCTCTCTCTCTTTCTCTCTCTCTCTCTCTCTCTCTCTTTTTCTATCTATCTATTTTTTTTCTGTCTGTTGTGAGTTTTATTCACATAGAAGGCTCTCATGTGGTAAGATATACTTATGATAGCACGCTGCGTTGATTTCAGCGAAGCCAACGACTTTTCCTTATTAATGTCTATCGACTTTAAAAGAGAATAATTGTTGGGAATCTGTGCACAATCATGCAATTAGCTATAATCTGTTAAGCGATAACCTCACTGAAATAAAATTTGTTCAAATCAGATATAAATGTAAATTAGATTTTTCTAAACTTACCGTGTTATATTTATACTTTAAATAAGATATATTTTTTTATTTTCAATATTCTTGCTATATATATATATATATATATATATATGTTATATACAAAATTTCCTGTTATATACGCACAACGGTACATATGTATCTCACAGAACATTATGTAGTTCAGGGTTAAAGCTTGCACCGGAAACGTAACGATTCACGCCGCAGCCGTTAATGGAGTCCCCACCCTTTCCACAAAGAATGATCGTTTGTCGTGAACGGAGGAAAACACGAGGGAAGAGAGAGAAGAAGTGCTGCTATGCTGGTCCTTCCGATCATTGCGCAAGCTGCAAGATGACGCGCCCTCTCCCATCTCCTCCGTGCCAGACCATATGTATTTGAGGGGGTGGACGAAGGTGGTAGGTAATATAATGGAAAGCAGGCGGATGGACGGACGTCAGGGGCTTTCACAGTCTCACATGTGTGAACTTCGCAGCACAACAGGAACCCTTTCTTCCAACTTAGGCGAACGAACGAACGGACAGAGATCCGACGACGTCCGACAACCCCGTGAAAATCTCCCGTGCGGGTTCGTTTGCGCAACGACAAAACAACAGCTGCGCCAACGACGACAGCGAAAATCATCAAAACAGCGCAACCCTTTGCCTGACCATCATCGGTCTTTTGGGGGTTCTCGAGCTGCGGGGGTTCGCAGAACATGCGGATTTTCGGGATGAAGAAGGGTAGCGATGCCTTAATAACGTTCTGAATGAATTCCGTAGCTCATTGAACGTGAAAATCAGTTTCGGAGATAAACCGGAAAGCGATAATATAAAAGATAGAATAAATTAAATTACAATTAAAAAAATCTTTACCAGCTCATTTTTCACAATCAATTACAAAAATCTCGATTTCTTTTTAAAGTGAAATTTACAACTGTTTTATATCTATTTCTTATTTTTACATCTATTTCATGTATTTCTTCAAAAAACGACCTACATCGTGAGAGTCGATAACGCGACAAACCATGCTATAAACTCTCTTCGAGCACCTCTTCGAGGTATATCGGTCATCGGATACCCGCAGAGTGGCGAGGCGCGCGCACGCGATATTACTGGGTCACTCGCTTCGAAATCTGTACCTCGCGCGTCCTCATCGCGTTTCCACCGTAGTCGGCGGCGCGTCCTTTTTTCTCCCCGTTTCCTTCTTCCCATCAGTCCGGCGTTATTCGCGGCGCGACCCACCTCTTTTTCTCTCTTCTCTTCTTCCCCCTTCTCTCTGTTCGCGCGGGCGCGTTAATTATGAGGGGCTTCCGGCGATCTAGATTTCATTCTTTCCTACGGCTTAGACACCGGGAAATGATAATAGGTACGTGACCCATGTGGTCAGTTCACACGAGAAATGAGACTACTTCGCGGAGGGTATTCTTCGGAGATGCACATAGGCATGGAAGGGGCCCACCGCGGAAAGTAGGGAGAGAAAGAAGAATCGCGAGATGGAAGGGAGAAGTGAGGAGAAGGAGGGCCCGCAGGGAGCCGCGTGTCGACTCGCGTTATACGGCAGCCACGTCGGTGTCGGCGATGTCGGCGCGCTCCGACTTCTACAATGCGCCTTGTACTCTCCCACACTCAAAGAGTCTCACGCCCTCACATCCTCCTCCTCGACGCGGCGCGGAGGACCTCAGAAAGAGAAAGAGAAAGAGAAAGAGAGAGAGAGAGAGAGAGAGAGAGAGAGAGAGAGAGAGAGAGAGACAGAGAGGAAAGCGCGTCCGCGAACGTTTCACGAGGCGACCTCCGAGCGAGCGGGCCTCGCGCGAGGATTCTTTTTCATGAGATTGGGCATGTATCTCAAGAGATTTCTGCTAAGAGTTCATTTATTTTAATAACCTTAGATGGCTACCGCGAAAGAAGCTACAGATGATCGTGAAAAGAACCGAATACATTGACATTATTAAGCAAAGTAAACGATTTCTAAATATTAATTAGTTCAATAGCTTTATTTAAAAACAGATCGTGTTTGACGGATAAAAATAAGATTTTAAAATTTATACATTATATTTGTATAAATCTTGTGTGATTTACAAGATGTAAATCACACAAGATCGTGATGTAAAACTTTGCGAGCATATGCAATGTGCAAAATGTGATAACATGGGAATATCTTCCGAGCGTGTTTAAATAAGAGCGCGAGATCTTTTTGATGAAGGATCGATTTCAAGAGAGATGTTACAGTCATCCGTGAAAACGTGCGGTTGCAAGCAAAAGGCTATGTCAAATCATAAGAGAAATATATAAACTGTCACAATGTGTGCATGTAATGTTTGATCATATAATATAAAGATATAAATTTTATTGAGATTGTTTTTTTTTTTTCAAAAAATCTCTAGCAGGTTGTAATGTGAAAAAAGATTTCTTACTTTTTTCTTTCTCTTTTATATGTTTCTATGTGTAAAATTGCTATTGACATTAAATCTACATCTAAGAGATGAGAGAGTCTAATTAAATAAATTAAATTATCATCATTTTATTTATATCTTTTATTTATATCTTCCATCTTTAATTTTTTTTGTATGCAAGTCCACCTGCTTTTTTTTCTCGCGCGATTTATATGTAATAGCGGCGGAACGTATCCTTACACATCTCATAAATTCGTAATTAAATTCATTAGCAGTGCAGGTGCTATCAATGGCGCAAAAATGACTGTACCACACGCTATACACGAGTGCTTGGGAAACTCTCGGCAGTCTGAGGAAGGACGCGAATGACCGGAACACGATTCTCTCTGTGCTGGCACAGGTAGTTACGACGTATGCTGCTTTAGCACGTAACTTATCTACGATCTCCGCTCACTTCGTCTTGAGACACCAGGTAAGTACGCTCCGTTTCATTAATGTTAACTGTCCGCCTACACGACGCGGGATCTTCCCGGTTTCTTTCCTCGATGCTCTTATCGGGATTTTCGGAGCAACGGTAGAAACATGCCCGCAGAAAAAGAAGTCGCGTGATACCGTAAGAACTCGAAAATGATTATTTTGATGTTTCTCGTCGCATTTTAAAACTCCCATTGAAAATCAAGAAATGTTACAAGTATTATATGTAATTGAGAATTTTATGCTTTCTCATTTACAAAATCATGAAATGGGGACAAATCTTGCTTCACAAGTTTAGACATTTTATTAAAAATATAATCGTGTTTTGAGAAAAATTGCTTTTAATTGTGAAATATCTTTTTGTTTTTAAAGTTTCGCGCGATCGAATTATCACGTGACGCATTTTGCAAATTACACTTTGCTGCTTTTGTTGCGATCGCGTGCGCGCAATTGCAACCGAGTTGCCAATCGCGTTAAAATATCATCAACGACGGAAGAAAAGAAAAAATTTATTTGCATAACTTAACGGACATGTGTCCGAGCGTTTGCTCGCTAGGAAAGTGGCATTATTCCATATAACGGACGCCTCATCGCGCGGATACTTACCGCGCGGTTACTTTATTAAGGGCATTCCTGACCCCGTGCCATGACCTATACGAATACGCGAGGAAAAATCCGCGACGTATACAGAGAAAGTCCCGATGCCTCTGTGAGAAACTGGCCCTGCCTGCGCCTTTAACGTTACCTCTCGTTACCGATGCACGCGAAAACGTTCGGCGAACGGCTCAGAATGCAGCTCTCGTCGATCATATCTGACCTACCTAAGCCATGTTGATGATGATTAAGTCTAGATTGTATAGATAAACGCCTGTGTGTGACAAGACGAGATAATTTGCGTGAAAAAATTGCGATTTAAGTATTCCGAAAGATTTTTAATAAAAAAACAACCTTTATCTGATGAATTAAAGCGTTAATAAAATATTTCTGAAGACAAGAATTACTTTTACACGTACACACACTCAAAATATATATCCACATGTAAAATAGATAAGTGCGAATAATAACCTTGCCGGTTTTTGTCAAACAAAAGCGTATAAATATTATTGTAGATCGCAAAGACTTTGACAAGAAGTTGTAGTTTTGATAGCGTCGTATCGATTGTCTCCGAGCGGCAAAGTATCGACAAATTGGCCAATTTCGAGAAAATAATTTGTTCACTATAGCGAAGGCAAGGCCCTCTTGTTAGCAACGCGAGTACGCGGCGTAACCTTCTTTGTTGCATGTGGTTCACACATTGAATTCACGTCGAGCGTACCAGCTCTCTCAAAGTTCTGATGTTTCAGACACCTCGCGAGCCATTAACATTTATGATTACCATGGTAACACGCTTTTCGCCGGTCTTTTTTTCTCCCGTAACGTTCACACGACCCGTTTTCAAGATGTTCGAGACTTCAGACTGTCAGTTCATTGATTACGTCATTCATTGATTTCTTTTGCATATGCAAATGTGTACGCTTATGATTTTCTTTATCTTATGTCATGTTTAGATAATTTTCGTCACGATAGAACAATAAAGGTAAAAGACGCGACAACTTTCTTTTTTCAACAATTTAAAATATTTTAAAATTTTTACTCGATTCTTATTTAAAATTTCTCGTCGGAGTAAATAACGTTATTACTGCAATGGCCTCGGGTGCAAGGCAAGATAAATTTCGAGTAGACATGTCACGTGCCATCGAAAGAAAGAAAAGCGGAAACCGTAAAAAAAAAAAAAAATCTTTTTCCGGAATAATGTACGCGGACTGGACGGGCAGTTTCGTTTGAAGTTAATCGCGCCGTGGCATCAGCCTGCAGTGGACAGCCCTCATGCATCCTATTCCCGTATCGAAAAAGCGTTTATCTGATAGGGTTCTTTGTTTTAAAGTGGACGACGCGTTCATTGTCCGAGATGCGGAGCGGCAGCAGCAGCTTCGATTGCGAAAGCAATGAGACACGTTTTTCATGCAACGGACTGCACCTTCCACGACAAACCGACGACAAATCAAGGACGTGGTTAGATTAACTGATTTATAGTCAAACTGTCCCGTTATGCGCGCCAACAGGAAAGTCGTCTCTCTTATCTTTGTGGTTTTAATCCAGAGGGTTTAATAATGTTGCACGAGCACAGATTGTGTTTGACATTGTCTGTGCAGCTGACGGTTTTTAGTACAAGTCGCAGATTTTGTAAGTGTGTGTGTGCACGCACACGGTACGTGGAATTCAATAATTCCCTCATACATATATACACATATATATATATATGAAGAAAATTATAATACAAAATCAAAAAAGTGAAGGGCCAATGAGAGCCTTAACCACGGATAGTAGTGTGTAAAAGTTTTATTCCAAGTTCACAAATGTAACGTTTCGACTCTAAATTGAGTCATCTTTAGACATACAAAAGCCTGAACAAAAAAGAAAATTATAATATTATTTATATTATTATATTTACAACAAAGTACCTAAAAGCTTTTTAAAAAGTAATATTACATTGAATTTTTATATTCATAATGATTAACGAGAAAATAATTATTTTATTATTATTCTATTAATAAATAAAAATATTCTAAAATATACCTTATACAACTTCTCCCGCGCGCACACGTTTCTCATACATATGTTTCAATAATAAAGATATTCTCAATTATCGGAATTTCATATCGCTTTATATTTTTTTTCTATTTTTTTCTCATATTTTATGCAAATATTAAACGATTTGTTGTTGTAAAGCAAATATTAATTGAATGAGTATCATCGGTCTCAGTTATCTCGTAGAAGCCTCTGTTTGTGCCTGTCAGTTCTGTAAAATTGAAGAACTGCAAGACTTTTCTTTAGAGCTTCGCGGCATATTATCTGCTTCCGTACGCGTATATATAATTACGTATTCCGGCGGCGATATATTTCACGATCAACCACCTGTGGATGACTATGCTAATTACCGGCGTAACGTAATGGGGAAGTATCGCGCGCCGGGGGTTAACAAAGACGGTACCGACGATTATTTTTCAGCGTAACGGAGCGGAGGGGGGCGGGGCACGGGAGGAGGGGAAGAGAAGGGAAGTTCGGAAGAATTATTCTTCCCCGAACGCGAGAGATCGTGGAAGAGCCCGTCTCTGGTGGTTGGATTAATTCCCCGCTCGCAGATAAAGAAGGTACTCGCGCTTTCCTCTTCCGTCTTCGTTCCCCGTTACGACGCGGCTCGTCTCACGAAGAAATCCCGGTGCCGTGTACTCCTCGCGCGAGATAATGCACGCAAATATCGTAAAGATAAGACTCCGGGTCAGGAGTAGACCAAAGATTGTACTAAGAAGCAAGAAGGAGGGAAAAAAGAAAGAGGGGGAAATGGGAAGGAGATGAGCGGAATGGAACTTTACGAGCCGCGAAGGTGCATCGGGCAAGGGAAAAACGAAACACCATGTAGTCTTTCCTCTTCTCCTTCGTTTTTCCCCTCCCTCCGCACCCTTCGCTCTTTTTACCGTGCAGCTAGAACCCCTCGCTCGATCCCAGAATCCGTTAGAGCAGACAGTTTTTTTTTTCGCCCTTCTCTTCCACCGAAAAATCTTTGTCTCGGACTCGCCGGGTTTTCTCCGTCAATCGCTATTCGTTCTCTGTCTTTTCTCCTTGCATCACGGCCACACTCGTCCTCTCCGCTACGTTGTTGATTTTGAATTGAAACCAGAGATCCGCTCAAATATTGGATTCTAGCCGATGAACAGTTAGGCGTATGGGAACTTTCGACGAGAGATTCGTCTGGTTTCTATGATTTTTTTACTTTCCGACCAGGGCGTGTATCAGAGGGTCGACGAGTGTGTCGATAAACGACCGAGAGAAACGGTAACTTTATAAACTCCCCACGATCTGCTTTCGAAATACTTGCGTGTGATATTTTAATACATGCAGATTGCTTTTTTTTATAGTTACAACTAGTTAAAAAAAAAAGAATACTAAAAGAATTGTCACAATTAAAAACTCCGCGTAAATAAAGAATCGTATTTTAAGAGTAGCGGAAAAAAGAGCGAGAATATATTAGTCGACGTTTGATTCAGATCGCGATTTTATTTTCTCTAAGATATTCTCGGACTCTAACACGATCCGCATTATTTCACGCGCGATTTCTCGGCTTTTTTTGGGTGGTCTCCAAGCTGTTATAGTCCTAATCCGGAGGGGTATTCTTCCCGCCACGACTGTCCCCGGGACTTAAGGCCTCGCTTTGTCGTTCTGACCGGGATAAAAATCCACCCTCGGACGCCTCTTCTTACTATACCGTGTCGACCCGCCGCGGCGAGTTGCTCGACGCGCGAGAAGGCACGTCATAGGCGTGAAACGATCCGTAATTTGTCACGCGGAGCTACAACATCCAACTGTCCGCGGACGTGTCGGAATAAGGACTCGACCTCGTGCCTATGGCAGGATGCTGTCTTAGCTTCAATGGATCCTACTTTCGTATATATCCACAGACGCGCGCGCGTCTCGTATTAATAGATGTAGAAAATTTTACTATTCAAAATTATTTTAAAGAGATGTGTGACGTTTTGTTTTTCTTGTTTTCTTTTTTTTTTTTTTTTGTTTGTTTTTTAACTGAGAGAAGAATTTTCCTCTTTGTTTTGGTGAAAGATCAAGTCTGTAAAGATGTGAATATATCGTGTATGTAAATATTCAGAGATTATACTTGAATAGATAAATTATTTTCTCATTCTCGTTTGTTTCCTCAAGTTGAGGTTCTTTTTTCTCACACAGACGCAATCGTTGCGCGCAGAAAGAGATTGTGACATTTGCATTAAAGAGATTTGACATTACGAGACGGCCGCGCGAGGAGAGTAAGAGCGCGTCGTCTCGCCTGATAGAGCAATTTCTTAGGCATCATTTACGATAGCCGATGGATTTTTGCGACGACGCCCCTGTGCGAATGAGGCTTCGTTGCGTATCATTTCCGACGGTCACGTGCCTGCAAACCGCTTCTCAGCAACGCGCCGGCGGATATATAAGTGAAGCAAATGGAGGGTCGGAGAGCATCGTGGTCAGGGATTTTACCTGACTTTCACTTAACACTCTCCACTAACGGGCCCTTGCAACTCCGACGTACGATGCATTGTAGGCACATATACGTCGTTCCATTACGCGCATGTATGTTTACGGCTGCGTGCGCCGCGGTTTGAAATAGCAATCAGAAGAAGAAAAACACCTGTAATATAGTTGAACAGAGTTGTTTGATATTTACAAAGAGTTTGTGAAAAAAATGCGATAAAAATTGAAAAATAAAAAAACAATAAAAGTAAAAAGAAAACTAAATCACACTAAATTGTTTGTTACCAGTAATTATTGTTAGTGATAATTAAATGCTACATAGCAAATACGAATATAAATTTGTCACCTCTGGCAGTTAGTGAGAATCTCTGCGCTACTTGCTAATGTAATGTGTTGTTGATTGCTAAAATATACGCTGCTATCTTAATGATTGCCGTAACATTTCGAGGAACGTATCTTATCTCTGCTTGTTCGCTTACATGCATATTTGTAGCGCCTCTCGAAACGACAAGCGGGAAAAACGGGACGGAAATGTTTCGTGCACTATGAGACTGACCCACGTTTCTTTGTAACGGCGACGGCGATATACGCGCGTGTTTGTTCAGATAAGGGCACAGGTGGGGCACACAGTGGACAGTGCTAGTATTTCATCTCTCAACGTCCGTTCGTCCGTCTGTTTTTTAGTTTCAGTTTATTCAGCGATAAAGAAACGGACGATGCTCGCTCGCGGAAACTATAAAGACGCTGTCACCGTCCTGGTCACAAATATTTTTCCTATGAACACATCCGCTCTTAACTCGTACCGCGATAAAATGAGAAATCCACTAAGCCCTCCGAAATTATATCGGAGAAAGATATGAGGGAGAAATGGAAGATACGAACGAGAGGGAAGAAATTGTTATCTTCATCTCTTTCGAGAAGACGCGTATTTTAAAATGAACAATGTGATTACGAGAATATACACATTATAAAACACAATTTTTTTTTCAATATATAACAGTTCCGCACGCGATTTTATAGAGGCCGAAATTTCTTCTTCTAGGAAATAATTTATCTAATAGGAAATTAGAACAAATCACATTTCCAGCATTCCAATATTCGTCACAAAACCTATGAGATAACTGTTAATGACATTTCTTATTAAAAGATTTAGCACGTGAACATATCTAATAATTCCGTTGAACATTTTAAAAGAATCTTCCGATTGTGTCATCTCCGCTCATAATTTTATTAACTTTAATGCCATAATAATTTTATCAGCGACTCTCGCAATTGTACTGCCGTGCAATTTTCACCAGCGACACGGAGTTGTTGCATTCACTAATAACAACTTTTCTGTCATCTTTTAGCGTTAATAAGAGAATATTGGCGAATGTGACGTGTGATGGGAAATTTATAGCGCATAAAGATCGAGAGAGATTTCGCGACGTGGTCCGTTCTTTTCCGTGAGTTCTTACCGCGACTAGTCTGCCGGCATTGGCCAGCATTTTCACAATACCTTGACGGCGCGCACGGAATCTTATTGCTTTAATGCTTTATTGCGCGTGTATGCGTATCGCGTACATATGCCTATTCGGCGACGTGCGCGGCGGATTCGCGTTTGTCGGCGGAACGATGTGCATTATATTGGAGCACCACCACGTGTACCGTGTGCTCGCGAAGATCGGCTTATGGCTATCGATCTCCATTACGCGAACTGATTGGCTTCGGAGTCGAGCTGCTTATTCGCCCGGCGTGCATACACACATACACACACATACGCACACACAGACGGGCACCGAGTCACGTACAACCGCGGACGAGACGAGATTCGCCGGATCCTACCTGGAAAGTCCTCTTGTTCTATGATAACGTATTACACTGCTCGGCTCCGCCGAGGCAAGATAGGTAAGAGGAAGGGAGAGAGGCAGAAAAACGTCTCTAAGTCTCTTTTGTAGCGTACGACGACGCCGTAGGAACCATGGCGAGTATCAACGAGATAGATAGTATTGAGCGTGATGGAGTCTACGTTCGATAATGCAACGACATTAAGAGCTGATATAAAACAGAAAAGCTGACGAAATTGTCTTTATTGTTCATGAAGTTAGACAAATAGGATTGTGCGGGCATAAGAAGGAATAAGTAAATTTGAAAGTAGATGGTAATAACATGAAATTATTTAAGATAATAACATAAATTATTCTTTTAAATTATTATCATTATCGCATATTATCTTACGGCGTTTGCGCGACGGCGTGTATAGTCGCATAATGCGACTATCAAAGGCATTGCTTCTTCTGCGCATTGTACAAAAAGGGCGATCTCCACGGCCGCGAGAAAGCTGACCGTGACGTTGCGCCACTATATATAGCCGATAAGGAGACGATCATTTGTTACATCGTAGTCGAAGCCATTGTTTCGCGATGTCGATCAATAGGTCCCTCACACTTTTGTACATTATCGTTTTCATCAACTCCCTCCCCGCTGAACGACGCGAAAGATCGCGTACATATCTCCGCCTCTCTTCGACCGCTCTTCTTCTTTTCTGACAACATTGTTTAGTTTCGCACAACACAATAGTTTTTGGCGCGATAAGACAAAGCTCTGAAAACGATGATATGTGCGAAACATATTTTATCTTTGATGATAATAAAAAATCATGAAAAATGTTACACGTTTATATATAGATAGATACGCGCGTCTATGTATTTTGAAATCTAATTCTCGGTCACTTTGCAACGTGACAAGCCGGTTTATTGTGTGGCGATTTTTTTCAAGCTAAGCAACATATGCCGATATATCTCGAAATACAAAATGACCGGCGGTAGAAAGCAATGGTGTCACCCGAAGATAATTAACGATGCGGGACCAGGTGCTTTCTACGGTAGAGTCGGCGCGAGTTCCGATCGCGCGCGTCCCTCGCGCGTGGCGATCGTGTTCGCCGATTCCACGTCATTCGGCAACAATCTGCCGGTTGCATCTACCGTGTTGCCGACTTAACGACTGATAAATTGCGCGGTCCACAATGGCGATGAGCCACTGACCACGAGATAATCCCGCGAGACCACACAGTGTAGTATCGGTTAAAAAACCGGAAGAGTACCAAGCGCAATCGCGACTAATAGGTAAGATCGCGCATTTGCTATCGCGCGTTTGCGGTGTGACACGGCGGTCACACCGCAAACCGATCTCTCCCGTCTTTCCCTTCTGATGCGCAGCCCAATATATCTCGATCGCGAAGATCTGACGGCGAGGGAGTTCGATCCCACGACGCTGTTAGCGCGTCATGCGGAATCGGTTCAAGCTTGGAACACGTCTTACGTGCATCGATCTGATAAGTCACGGTTAGAAGCAGAGCGCGGCCATACGTCGCTCGTAAGAGTAATGGCAATTTCTAATCCGAAAGATGAAACACCGGCCTACAGAGAGCAACTCTCGTTCGCGAGCAACTTTGCGCAATGTGTTTGTATGAGCGATATTCAAATATCCAACATAAAGTAAAATTAATTTGAAAGTAAGAAAATTCGTATAAAAAAAATAGAAATAAGTATCTTCTTCAAACATAAACAGAGGAAGAAGCAATAGAGGAAAAAATAGTAGAGAAATAATTAGATTTTAGTGACAATAAGTGTTAATTAAAAACATGTCTAGTATGTATATCGACGATCAAAAAAATCGCGAGATCAGTGAAACTTCTACGAGGATCCGCGTGTCAGCAGCGGTGTTCGTCGATTCCGCGCCATCCGGAATCGATACCCGCGGCATTCGGCATAGAGATACATCGTGTAGTAGGTAGGTAGATGCGCGCGAAGCCGATAAGTCACGGGCTAGAGTACCAGCTTTGGTGTGTGTGTGTGTGTGTGTGTACGCATGTACATGCACGGAAATAGAAGAGGAACGCGTCTCGCGCACACGTGTGTGTACAACACACGTCGCAATGGGGCGAGCGGTCGCGCACGAGAGCGAGAACGCGAAGAGACGGGAGAGAGTGAGGGAGAGAAAAACGTGCGGCCTGATGCGCACACACGCGGAGCGAGCGAGTGCACGTGCATGCGCCTCGCGAGAAGGTTTCGCGCCGACCATGTAGGCTAAGTCGGCGGCCGGCGTACATGGGAACTGATGCCGTGAGCCTCGCGCGCTGGCCGAGAAGCGAAAAAAAGTCCCGCGCGAGGCCGAAAAAATGAATTCGTGCGCATCCCGTGCCCACACGTCTTAACTTTCACTTTGCTCGGGGATCGGGCAGCGGTGCAGCAGCTAGCGCGCGCCCGTCGTCGTCGAGCTTCGCGCGCGCGATTCCGCGAGATACGTCCGAGATGAACGGCAAATCGCGAGCGCCGCGAAGGATAGACAGAGAAAGAGAGGGAGAGAGAGGAGTTTAGCGTTGTTCATTTATATTGTTATTATCATTATACCGCGAAATCATCCTCACCCGCACAGATTCTTGAATGCAAAGAGAGAAAGCAAAGTTTTTAGTTAGTTATTTTATTTTATGTAATCTAATATGACATTTAGTGTAAAATTGCAACATATTGACGTCTCTCAGAATTGTAATGACGAAAAATAAGAAATTGACTACGGTGTTTCGGACGTGACAGCGCTACGACGATTCGAATTCGAGAAGAACGGCGGCGATATTCGGTGCGAGATTTCCGCGCTTCGAGGGGAAACCCTTAAACGTGGATCGCAAATCTCGAGCACCGAGTGATGTATCGCGCGTTCGCATCGCGATAACGATCTCCTTTCGGTAACGATCGAAATGCACCGCGCTTTCTTAAAGCGCAAATACCGCGGCCGCTGCACGATAGACATCGGTCTTTTACGTGGCGCGGGAAACTGTTTCTCCCGCTCGAGTAGATTTTTCATTAAGTTAATATATAAACGAGATCGGTTTGAGGTACACAATCTTACTGGATGTTGTTTTCGTAGCTACGACGCTCTCGTATGTCAGAAAGATCCGTGACTAATTTTTTCTCCGAGATTAAATATTAAGATGTTTTGTCTCTAGTCAAAACGTTCTAACCGCTTAAAATAAAAATTAATTTTCTTGTGATCTTTGCAAGAAATCTACTTGTTAATTAGATCTTCGATTTTAGAATAAACGAAAAGAAAATCGGTTGACAGCTTGTACTTAATCTTTCGACATTAAATGGAAGATAATGAATGACTAATATCGCGCACATAAGAAACGAATATCGGGAAACGAATGCTTCTATTAGATACGCGGCTTTATATCGACTCGTGTTTGATAGAGCCGGCGAGGTAATCATGGAAATGCGAACGTGTTTCCTTGTTACTTGCGATCAACGCAATAACCGTATGACTCACTCGAGACGACTTTTTCGTATGCAACTTTAAACTCATGCTATTTATCTGATCGGAAAGAGAGCACGTACATGTGTATGTGCGCGTTAAATTTTTATTTTCACATTTTAATGTCATCACGATTCTGTTCGCTGAAGTAACATTACAAATAAATATGAGAAAAAATAAAAAATAAAAAAAAATCAATTAGATCTCTCTTTAATACTTGAGATTGCGCGAGTTTCTCTCACACTGTCGCATGTTCAGATTTAAATTCTTTCCCAAACAGCCTCACAATTCTACTTGGATAATAGTGTCTGCTGCAACGCGAAAATTTCTCTTGCGACACGAAGCGCGGCAAAAGCCCGACAACAAACGCGACATGTCCATCGCTCGTCATGCGGCGGCTTCTGACCAGCGGTTACACAGAAATCCCCCTTTTGTCGCGGCGAGAAAAAAGTCGGCGAAACCGCTAAGAGCGCAATCTGAATACCGCTTCGCGGCGTCACGATTCGGCGCGAGACGATGTCACACGAAGCAGCGCGTCGCGGCGCAACAAGACGCGGCGGAAGCCGCTAAAAGCCCGCCGAGACCGCCTCGTGTGCCGTGGCGGCCGCAATTTTCATTAAACATTGTGATTTCGCGTAATGTGCTTTGCCGATTTTTTCCGACGACACCGCCGCCGCCGCCTCGACAGTTTGCTTCCTACTTCTATTATTCTCCCGGTTAGGGACGCAGATCCATACAGAGTGTCTCGAAAAACGAATACTGGTTTCAGCAGTTGGTTTTAGAAATATAATGTGTGTTAATTTAATTCAATAAAATTTTTTATTTTTTATATATTGATATGTAATGTTTTATATTAAATTCATATTGATATATAATTTTATAAAAAATAGAATTTACATTCAACGATCGGCGATAATATAATTTGTAAACTCGATTTAATTCAACACAATGCTGCGAGTACAGTGCTTAATTGAAATTAGTTTACAACTTACTTTACTGAAATTAAATTTTATTATATTGTAATTGAAAAATTGTCTAGCTGACGATTTTTATGGTTTTTAATTGTTTGAAGAATCTCTTAATAAATATTACGTGATGAGTGTCGAGACACCCAGTATAACACCGCGAGGAACTACTACTGACAACGACGACGACGACGACGACGAATTTACTCCCGCAGCTCTCTCCTTTGCAGGACAATGACGATTGCGAAAACAAGAGTCCTTTTGCGAAATCTAGCTGCGTTGATACTCGCGAGTGTTTCAAGTAGTCGCGGTTTAATTCTCGCGAATTGTTGAATAAGTTCTCTGAGCAATTTAAAATGTTAATTTAAAAATGTATTTAAATATATTAATTCACAGAAACATATTTATATATAAATATTAATTTAAAAGAATCTTTCTTTTTTATAATACGCAGTATTAAGTGTTTTTAACTATCAAATGTTATTTTCGTTTTTCGTGATTGTTATGTGGATCTCGCACACCTGTTTTTTCTCGATTATGGCATCGGCTTCCGTAACATCGTTAGCCGTTGTTGTTGTCAGTACATCTCCGACCATTCGGTCACGAGTCCGAGGACTCGCACAGCTGTTACTCTATATTGTAGAAAGTTCTGCGCACGTTATACAGAACGTAACATCACGCGCATGTATCCAAAACTATTTGTTCTGTTAGTTAGATTCTTCAGTCACTCGATTTGCAACTTTGTACGGTCCGTGTAACAAAATTAGATTTTGTGAAATTTATATTTAATTTGTGTTTCTTAGTTATAAACAATTTTCAAATGATTTTTGATATTAAATATTCACTTGAAAAAGAGATATTATTGATAACATATGTACAATTATATCAACGCAAATTTGAATATCTCTGACATATAAGCTCGCATTTGTCTTCCGTGAATGTCACATTGTCTTTTCTCGCTGTTCACTTCGAATCCGCCTCTGTAACAAGTCTCGATAATTACTCGGGCCGCCCACGCAATCTCTTAAAAAATCGACGATATAGCGCCGCGCGAGACGACAATGATTATTCCGATAAATTTGCGCGGGCTTCCACGGCGTCGGCGTGCGGATCGGAGAACATTGCGAAGAGAAATAAACGAGTACTTTCCTATATTCTTCTCGAAGTAAAAGAAAGGACGGAATAGTTATTTAGATCTGAAAATATAATAGTTCTCATCACTTCCTCTAAGAATTGAAAAATAATTGAAAAATAATTTCTGAGATTAGAATATTTCTCTTTTCTCTCTTTCTCTAACGCAGCAAAATGGACGCGTTTAATTGTAACATCAAAATAAAGATTTCAAAAATTCTTTTGAGAAAGAAGATGGAATTCAAATACACAGGCAGAAACAAATTGCAAAATGTTAAGCGAATGTCTTGAGAATCCAGAGACGCGGGAGAGACGCGATGATAAAAATATCACAGCGAGACAAGTACATACATCAAGTAAAACGATGTTACGGCGGGAAATACCGCGAGGGTCGCGACATTTGGCCAGGTCCGGTCGCGATAATGGAAACGCTTCTTGAAGAGTGCCGGCGCGGCGTAGGAGGGCGGCGGTGAAGAGCTTGAGGTGAGGAAGAAGAGGGACGGTATAGGTGCCGGCGGAGAAGCGCATGCAGATGAATAGCTCGCAGAAACCGTGAGAGTCTACGCGGTTGCCCTATATATTGGGAGCAGGAGAATCGACGAGAAAAGAACGGAGGCTGCTCGGCTCGCTCACGACTCTCTCGTGTGCTGCTGTGTCGCTCGTCTTTTAAAACTTGAACTCGGTCGGTCGGTCGGTCTGTCGGTCGGTGAGACGGACGGACCGACGGTCTCTACTCCACTTCTCGCCGTTATTGAGTGGCAAAGAATCGCCCGAGCCGCTCGCTACCGCCAGAAGTGTGCAGTAGAAGAAGAAGAAGAAGAAGAAGCAGAGACGAGCCAGACGGAAGCTGGATCGTGATTTAGAGATGTTGAAGATACCAAATCGAGATATCCCGATAAAATCTGATATCGGGGCTTTCGCTTCGATTTCAAGACAGCCAATAAATCGGCGATGAGTTAAATTACTCATATGTGTAACACGTCATGTCGTTCTACTAAAAATAAAATTAATGCGCTATAAACGGCAATCAAGAGAGAAATTTGGACCGATGCGGTGGATCAACTAGCTGCGCTACCAAGCACAGGATGAACTTTTGGCTTCTGGCATGCGCTGAATTCTACCGGTCGACGCGTTCATTCCCGGGACTCTCACCTTTGACTCGGCGACATGATCGCGAAGGAATTAAGG
Source organism: Pseudomyrmex concolor (assembly GCA_014839585.1). Lineage (NCBI taxonomy): Eukaryota > Metazoa > Arthropoda > Insecta > Hymenoptera > Formicidae > Pseudomyrmex > Pseudomyrmex concolor. Next base: position 25,304 of record QVOB01014951.1, read on the forward strand.
ACAACTTCCAAGGGGGGTCTCTGATTTATGCTCCTCTTCTGTGGAAGTTGTTGTCTGTCGGCTAGAGACTAGGTTTATGACGCGTGCGGTGTATGTACGTTGTAGAGACGCGACCGGTTACCACGTTACCGATTGGACTTCGTAATTCAACATCCGCAGACAGTCGGAGTTATACGTCGTAATTTATAGCTCACGTTGATTGCGCGCACACGCGCGCTACCGTGTGTAACCAGCCAATGATGAAGGTGTAAAATGTCATTTCCGATTTGCCAATACAATAGCATTACGCGAATGTTTATGTTCAGCTTGAATTTTGAGGATAATTTATTACAATCCGGTATTAAGAGGAATCGATTCTCGACAATCGTAGATAGGAGAAAGTGCGGCAAACGTTAGATATTTAGACATTAATAACGACTTCCTGGCGCGGAGATGGCGGTCATCGATACAACACAACAAACGACGGATAGATCGCCAATTTCCTCTCGCGCACGCTTTAATTGGCCGCATGTCGCAACTTCCCAGATCTTCTGCGCGCGCGACAATCGTTTTGCAAATTGCGAAAGAAAGACAGGCCTCGAAAACGTGACCGCGACGGCAAAGTCGCATCGATCGCGGTGTGGTAGCAAGGTAGCTAAGGCAAACACGAGGAGCACCCGGTGTCCTTTGAAACTAGAACTCGATCGACCTATCGATTCGAGCGCGCCAGAGTCAAAGAGGAACAAGCGAGGACCGGTGACTCTTCGGAGCTCGTGGAAGAGCGATGGTGAAAATATAGAAGAAGGCGCGGGAAGAAGAAGTTTTGAAGAGAAGTAAGAAAAGAAGATGAAGAAGAAATGTGTAAGAACGAGAGAAAGAAGAAACCGGCGTGCCTAGTCGTGCCGACTAACCGTACCGATGAACTTTCGGCTCCTGGCTCGAGCGCGATGAGTAGTGACCGCCGTCCACGCTGGATATACGTACATTAGACAGATACAAGTATAAAAGATTCTATACAGGCATACCACAGGCACACCACTACGCGCGACCACCTACGACTTACAGGCCAGCTAAACCTTCACCGTACGTGCACCGCGGAGAGGTCGTGCCGAAGGTGGCCCGGCGTTGAGGATCGTGCGAATGCGGCCTAAGCGGCGCGGAGGTCTGCAGATCGGTGAAAAGAGAAGTAGGAGAACAGAGAGGGGGGGACCTTTTAGAGACGTCGTTTGTAGGACTCGATATATCGGACGCGGTGCCGATCGCGTGCGCTGATCGAACATCTTCGGTTCGTTTCGATCGGAATCATTTTGCGAGATGTACGTACGTGTGGCGAGAATATCGAGAACAGTTTAGGAACTGATTGTGTGATTAAATATTATTAAAAAAAAAAAATGTTTCTTTAAAATAACTTGCGAGCACACTTTGTATTTTTATTCTTAATACTAAAAACAATTTTACAGGTAAAATGTAGTGTATTTAATTAAGTAATTAAGATATAGATTGTTGACAAATTATTGAATAATGATTAGCTTTTTAAATAAACACTTATAGATAAAAAGCCAACAAACGATTATCTTACTGTGAGTCATGTTTGAAGTTATTAGTACTTCATTATGACCATCACGATCTCGATTAGAGGGGAAGACGGAACAGTAGCGAAGGAAGAAAAGGAGCAGGATTTGCTGTGAACACGATAGTTTCATCTGTTTGTTTTGGTTCGGTGTATTCCGGTAGCAACCTCGAGAAAAGATAGTAACTAACGCAACAAAGAGTCAAAACGTGAGAGAAAAAGAGGATACATCAGAGGGAGGGGAGTTGGTTAGCGTGGCCGATCGATCAGCATCGGCGGTTTTTTCGCTACCCATATGTCATAGTCGGCCCGGTCGAGAGCATGCCGTGGCATAGAGAGACCAGCTTGGGCTCCTCTCTCTGTCCATTCATGATATGTGGCGGAAATTTCGGTGGGTGGTCGAACGGCACTGCCATAACCGCGCTAGCGTTGAGTCGATTTATACAAGAATTTCCCTTCCTACTGAGATTCCTCCGACGTTAGAGCACGTTCGTTAATTCTCTCTTGAAAATGATTTATTCGACACATCCGTTGCGTCCGCGATCTTATTAACAAAATTAAAAAATCAAATTAACGAGTAAAAACTGCGCAGTTTTTCCTACGCTTACGTAAATATTTCGTCTACATCGAACACTGATCGCTTCTTAACGGCGTCTGCGTCGTTATTATACTTGCGTAACTTGACACATATATTGTTAGCCAGCTTCGATCTCTTTTGTTGTTCCGATCTTGTGATTTGCGCCAGATAATCACCGGTGACGCATGTGACCCGCGAATCGCTCGAACACGCGCAACTAATATTATACAAAAGCGTTGCGAGGTCATCGGGCGCAAGATCGAAGACCGGTGCCGATCTCAAATTCGGCACCGGGACAATGGCTAGAGAGCGTGACGGGAGATACAAGGAAAGAAGATGACGCCGAGGAAGAACGTTAGAGCGAGATGGAGAAAGGCAAAAAAAAAACAGAAAGAGACAAGATGACAAAGAGGAGGGAGAGGGTGGGGTGGTACGTGGGTGCAGCGGTGCTAGAAAGTGTCCCAGACCGAGAGGAGAAAAAAGAGTCCGGGTCAGTTTGAATAATTTTGACCACACCTCTCGTCAAAGCGATACACGAGCGTATGAATACATACATTTAAATGCGCCCCGCCGCCCGAGGAAGTATTGTCCGAATTTTTAAGCGGCTTCGCGCGGAGGAGCCGCGAGCGGCGTCGTCGTCTCTCGGTACAACGTCGCGGAGCGTCGCCGGTCCCCAGGTGACCGATATTTCTCGCGCTCTCGTCGCGAAACCACCTGACTACCTCACCAATTTTTCTCTCTTCCCTCTTCCCTCTTTCTCTCTTTCCGTCACCTATCGCGTCCTCTTTCCGCACGCTGTCTTTCCTTCGTCTTACTCGTTTCTCGAAACAATGCAAATTTATGCACCGCGGGGAAGAGAAAAAGCCGGAAAGAAGAAAGAATGCTGTTTCATCCGTCGAAACCGGAAAACTCAACGGTCGCTCGATCTTTGAGAAGGGTTATGCGCACAAGATTTTCATTAAGCAAAACGGAGGAAGATGTTAAGCGAGAAATTGCGAGTATGTAAACCGCATTCTCGAGATGTATAATAAGTAAAGTTGTGAGATATTTTTCGTAATTGTGTTTCGTTGCGTCGCAAAAACAGACAAATTTTATTCATCGGTTTGATTTCGAAGAATTACAAGCTCGGTCGTTCGTGTACCGTTAAGAACAGGCTTACGATTAGCCTTCTACCGCAATTTGAATATAGATTCGCAGGAAGAAAGCGGGAGATTGAGAGAGAAAGAGAGAGAACTCGAGAGGGCCACATGGGGCTTTGATACACGTTGGTACAAGATCGATCATAAAATATTATCGTACGTGATCGTCTCTAATATTATTATTTACATTTATTTTACGCACAAGTCAAATCTAATAATATTAATTATAAAAGCATCGCATCTCCCTGTCGAAACGTTGCAATCTGTTCATAATAATAAAAACTAAAAAAAAAACAACGTGTTTCATTCATTTATTTAATACTAAATATTTATTTTTTTAATATTAATCATTCGAGAAAGGAGAAGACAGCTAAAAAAAAGTATAGTAAATTAAGTTATTATTATTAGAACTTTATTCCCTTACAGAAATTTATTACTAGTAAAGCCAAAATATTACTTATTTTAAGTAATAAAATTATTGATAAGAGCTGTTTAACAGTGATTTTATTGCTCAAAATAAATATTTTAATTTTATTAGTAATACATTTCTGTAAGAGTTAGTCTTAGTAAAAATTTGAATTAGTTTGCAACCTTTAGAAAATCTCTTATCGAAAAACTGGTACATAATGCAATAATTCAATTTGTTCGAATATTCGAATATTTAATAGTAACGTAAGTGCGAGCAATATTATCGCGATTTTCCTTGTCGCGATAAACGACAAGAACTGGCACCTTTTGCTTGCCCATGCATTCCGATTGGTGGGTGTGAATCGGTCGCACAGACAAGCCCAGCGTTGTGCGATAGATCGAATCGCATTATCCAATGAAGGCAAAACCATGATGCAATACAGAAAAATACAATTTTGGAAAAAATACGAAATGTGCGCGAAATAAAAAAATGACAATAACAGCTGAACGTTTCTTTGCAAAAGGATTTCTTTCTTTCTCTCTCTTTCTCTCTCTCTTTTTTTATCATAAAATTTTGCATTAGATATGGTCAATTGGATAAAAAATATTTTTATTTGTTGCAATACTTAAATAGATACTTAAATAGCGCGCGATTTAAGTATTGCAACAAGTAAAAGTGTCTTTTATCTAATTACTTGTCAATATACAGGTACTGAAGATCACTTCTATGTCCTTAAGACGCGACATAAACCTCGCGTATAATGTGGCTTAACGTTTCCAGCGTATTATGACCGTTCGCGCATTCCGATTGGTGGGTGTGAATCTATGGCACGTACGCGCGGGTATGGTCATTAAGGGTATTAAAGTTCGTCTGTTGCATCTGCTTACGGTGAAACTGACGGATCATAAAGAGAAGAAAAACGTCCATCGCGTTTCTGAAAAAATTTCGTTAGAAAGCAGACGATTTGATATTGTAAATCAATATCAAAATCAAAGATAGAAATCTTCGTTACGGAATTAAAAAGCGAATGGTGCGCTCGTGTCTTTTTCACGATGACGAGGGAATTTTCGAAACGGGTGCGGCCGCGCTATAAGACAAATTCGTCGGGACGTATTGTGGGTCGAACGAGACAGCGCAAGTCCCCCATTTGCATACGCGCGTGATCTTCCGATTCATCGCGTCAATCACATTCGCGGAAAAAACGTATGTATTAGCATAGACTTGTAGTTCCAATAAGCTATCGGTGGTTCAATACCGCGACATATATGTACGTGGGCAGTCCGATAAGTACTTAGCCTACAAAAAAAAAACAAAAATTTTGGAAAAGTGGCGATTTATTTCTCAACATA
>QVOB01014952.1:0-33792 GCA_014839585.1 Pseudomyrmex concolor
CTTCAAATAGCCCTTCTGCAACAACAAAAAGAAAAAACGGGCGCAATTACGAGTCCGCCTCATCAATTCGACGGCTGGTCGATTGGCGAGATTCAAAGAAATCGACTGGAAGAGAAATCGCGTTTCTGGATCCTCGCGAGGAATAAGGGAGAGGGGGAAGAATATTAATGGCTCTATCGATGGAGACTAATTATCGTACGTATATAGACGCGCTAATGCGCAAATTAAAAGTCGGCGCAACGAGATAGCGCCGAGGGATTTCGAGGGTGAGTAACGATTTGGACGATTAAGCTCGCCCGATCCGGGATTGAGCAATCAAGGAACCGATTATTTTCTTCGCGCCGCGAATAATTGCCGCACTTTGATCCTATCCATCGTAAGTCATCGATAATTTGTCCGCGGAGCCGGGTAATAAACCTAATGACCGATACAAAATTATCGGCAGATCATGCGAACGGGAACCGATCGTTGCCTATATATCGCTCTTTTTTTTCTCTGTGATTATCGATAATAATAATAATTCATCGCATTAATAAGTTGCCGCAAATGCGTGCGCCCCGCAATATTTTAATTCGCACAGGTAACAAGCTTGCGACATGGATATTCATGACGAAATCGCATTATACCGCATTATATCTTTCGCAGAATCGGAGGTAAATCGCTCTCTTTAAGCGGCGTGCTCCAAAAAAGAGTTTGCACCGATCGAATTAAATCATCAAGAATCTCGTCCAATGTATCACAGAAAAATTCAATACTAAGTTATAAGAGGGCTTGTTATTCGAAACGCGCGATGTATAAATAATCTCGATTGATATCTATTATTTTTCAAAGGCGACAAGTGCGACTTTGTACAAAAGCTTGCGGTTGCAAGCGAATATAAACTTTAATCGTCCGTTTATTTTCTGTAAAATTAGCTCGTTGCAATGTCACGCGACACAGTGACGGTATATATAAATTTGATTTCTATATCGAGAAAGAGAGAAAAATGAAAAAAAGGAAGATAAATGTTGCACGATCTCCGATGAATTAAGAAGACAACCAGTCATCATTTCGCGGCCTCTAATTGTATGGAAATGTAAAGCATACGACCACGCGCGCAACTGCTGGTCATTTATTTCAATACCAGTTTCGATAATACCGGTTGCCTCATTAAGTACTGCGCGCGCGTTTGGCCTCGAAAGAATATCGCGAGAATCACCGCCGCGACTCTCCTTCAAAGAGAAAAATAAAGTCATTACACACAGTATTTGACTAGCGGAAAAAATTAATTTATCTCTATGTAGACGTGCAATTAGCATGCCGTACCGTCTGTGAATTACCATTCCGATTAATTTGTACGTCCGTCCGTTTTTTCACGCTCGCGAATCTATTCTGCGAAAATATGTAAAGTGCGAAAATATTACGTAGCTCGCGAACTTCCGCTTATTCATTCGGTTCTTTCAAAGCGCCCGAATTTTTTATCGTCGCCGTAATGCACGCAACACCGCGTGATATGCGTTACACGCGTAAAAATCAGGAGAGAGGGGAGAAAGCGATCAAATATCTCGGATAATGGAACACAAGATCGGTTCTTTCGTCGGTACAGGGATTATACGATCGGTCGCGCTTAATCCTCTTGAGAGGAGCGGGAATTATCCTTTCAGTGGGAATAAATTCGCGACGCGCGGATCCTTGAGCACCGTGTAATGAACAACGGGGGCTCTCGGATACAGGGGTCCAAGCGGGATCGTCTAACAACAGAAAAATCGCCAGCACCCGCTCGAGAGAAACGGCCACGCGCGTCGGTCGTGCCGCGAGGTTCCGCGCCGATTCTAAACGGTGATTCATGGTGATTGCTCGCGGCGCGGAATAAACGAAGAACGAAAGGGGGGGATCCGCGCGAAAGAGGAGTCCGCAGCACCACGCGACCGGGCCGCCTTTAGCTGCAGCGAGCCGGAGAGAGCTTTTACGGTCCGCTGTGTATAAATACCACCACCATCGGGGACCCGGTGTATCTGGTACATAGAGAACGCTGGTACGTTTCTCTCCTCCTCTTCTTCCTTCTTCTTCTTCGTCTACTCGTTCCTTCACGTCTACTTCGTCGTATTTCTCTCCTCCGTTGTAATCACCTCACGGATTTAATTACTCCCGGCTGATTTTATCGAACAAAATCGTGCTTTCGAGCTTATTTATGAATGCTCGAGTCTACGTTGCAGAGCCTTTACTAGTTTATGGTCTGCGTAATTAATATTTGTCGCCATTATCCCCCGCGTGCGCACCGGTCGTAATACGTTGACGAGTTTGATCGGATATCGACGCGAACGGAATACAATTAAATCGTAACATGCCGAAATTCTAAAGAAATATTTCTTTCCCAAGTTGACGAGAGCTGTCAAGTTTTGCGCCAAGTTGCGTTCGTGCTTTTGCTCCAACACGACGAATAGTTACACATGGAGGAGCGCGAAGAGACTTTCTTATCATAAGATAAACGAGAATTCGCGATGATATGTACTCTGACAATGAGTTTCGCAAAAAGAGAATTACAAAAATCCTGCAAAATGAAAAATCAGAGTCAGAGATCTCTATTGTGACATACATTCATTTCTACCACGGTCCGAGAAACGCTGGAAATGGTAGATTTATATACATAGCACTCCAATCAACGTTGTCTCTTTGTCTGATATTTTATGATACTCGTTTATACTCGCGCGCTTCTCGCAAGAGTCTTTGATTTCGCGGTAGGGTGTTGCAAACGTGAGCCGAGATTAATGCGGAAGCACAGCTTGGAGCGAGGCAAGACGTGTGTCGTAGGATTTTTAATTAGCGGCCGCCCGCGTCTCTCGAGCGCGCGGCGTTTTGAATTACGACGACGAGTAGGACGACGTCGCGCGAGCTGGTAGCACCGAAAGAATTACACCGTTCCGACGGTACGAAAATGATTAATTACACACAGGCGGAGACACGACCTTGTACTCACTTCAGCGATACGTACAACGATACTTATCGGAATGATTTACATCGCCGTTAAAACCGCCGTTGACGCGACACGCGCGCGCGCACGCGATATTACTCAGAGAAATTACGACATTTAGCGCTGCGAGATTAGACGTGATCTAAACGCTATTTCGCCCGACATGACAATCGCGGTTCGTAGTTTAGAACAAAGTATAACGCGCGTTCGCAACATTGTTACGCCAGTCGATTACTCGAGACGCGAGTAATCTCGAGAATTTTAGTTTTAAAAAAGCTGAGTAATAAGATAATATCTTCGAATTTCAATAAACTCCGAGATAACCGTCGATTTCCTGTTGATTTCCGAACTGATTCTGTTCGTCTAATCGCGAGGCACGGAGAACCAGCGCGATCGAATCCGCTTTCTCACGAATCTCTCGGTAATACACCGCAAAGTTATCTTAGCCCGAGGGGTGCACCCCGATGCCTCGGGGCGGGCAATTAAACGTGATTATCCCTCATTAAGGACGAATTCGAAGGACGAGGCATGAGAGGCAACGGTTGCGTAATTGTGGGAATGGATCGCTCGCGTTTTCTGCGCCGTTCGTGCCGTGTCTCTCTTTTCCTCTTCGATATCGATGTTACGGTATGTAGCTCGAACTGTACTCGTGTATTGAAACACGTGCGTTGCGTGTGCACCCACACTGAAAATCGACGCACTTAGCCAGAAGCGACGCGAAGATATTATTATCGTTGCTAATAACATTATCTCTAGCAAGAATGTAACTTTTTTCTCTTCTCTGTATTGGAGAATCTCGCAACTCCGTAACAACATTGATTTATCTATCATAGCAGAAAATATCTTATCTTGTTCAAAGGCCAGGTAGATTTTTAATCTCCTTGGAATTTGTACATTCCGACGCGCGAGAGTGACACGCAGTATTCTTCTTCAGGCGTTGCCTGTCAGTTCTCTCACGTCAATTAATCGCCGAGAGCAGATTTTATTGATCTTAGATTTTTTCTTTTTTTTGCGCAGTAGGTAAGTACGTGTAAGAACGTTGGAGCGATACGCTATCTCTTGCATTGGCCCTCGCATTTTTTTATCTGCCGTTATCCGGTGTATCATTATCACGACAGGTTGTTTGTTCTGCAAGACGAAGGGGAGGTATTCCTACCAAATATATGCCGCGAGTCAATAACTCGGTGCGCGTGGTTGTTTGACTGTTTAACTTTCCCAGACCGAAGAAGAGAGAAAGAGAGAGAGAAAGAGAAAGAAAGAGAGGGGAACGGTCCTGCGCGCAGTACCTGTGGCTCGGGTCTTCCGAAAGTTCCTCAAATGTTGTCTCAGGCGGGTTAGATACGCAACGTCGTCGTCGTCGTCGTCGTCGTCGCGCGCAGTTCAACCCTAGATAACGACGTTCCTTCTTGAGATTAGGAGATTAGGTTTCTGTTCCCGAGAAGACGTTATCAGAAAGTTTCGGCCGAATTACATGAGCATGATATGCTCATTGTCATTCGAATCGCGCCGAACATTCGAATCAGATTTACGTAAGCGAGATTGCGAGATCGCTCGATTCATTCTCGTTACACCCGCACGTTTTCCCGCAAGTTTCGCGCAATATTCCGACCGATAGATTAACGCCATTGATTAAGGCGCTCACGTATATGTACTTGGTGTACGTGTTCCCGCACACGAAGCGTACCGTAACGAGCCAACGTGTCTTCGATGACGTCGGCGTCTCACCTTCAGCTTGATTGCGGCGCGCAGACACGCACGCACGTGTATCTTCATGCCGCGCAAACGTGACGTTGATTCGTTATCTATCGCCAATATTCGCGGCTAAAGCGCGCGTCGGAAATTCACGCTTAAGAACTGCTTATCGCGCGACCGCTTCTCGCGACTAGAAAATTCTCATGCGAATTGACCACGTATGCATATGTATGGCAACAACGAATGACTATGAAGAATTTCTTATCTAAGTTTTGGAATAAATTTAAATGACCTTTCCTGTTCCCTCAAACAAACAGCGACGTGAAGCGTCGTCTCTCGCTGTTGCGAAGTACTTTTTGCTCGAAAAACGCCGTGTAGAGTCAACGCGACTTAAATAAGTTATTAAACATTAAAATTATTAAATATTAATTTTAATAAGTTATTAATTATTAAATCAGTAATGTTCGGTTGTCTTGCATAAAAAAAAAAAAAAAAAAAAAAAGTGGTTGCATATAACTCGCATCTTTTCGAAGAGGAGGAAAAAACTAAGAGGAGAGTAATGAATATCTTACTAACAATCTGACGTCGCTTCGGAGTCTGGTCTCATTTTAACAGGTGTACGCGTTATTTGAACAGTCCTTTTTCTCTCGTGCTATATTTGTTTTACGTGACGCTCGTGCATCCGAGACGTCGAAGTGCCTAACCGGCCTAACGAACGAATCGTAGAAAGGTCTTCTGACGCTGCGCCGTGTGGGCGCAAACACGTTTGCGCGCGTAAGAAAGAGAACCGTGGAGAGGAATACGCTTTTTTTTTTTTTTTTTTCGTCACGTTTACTTAGAAGCAGATGCATTAGAAAACCTGTACGACAACTTCGCCGATGAAACGGACACTGCGCGAGCGCCAGCTTGCTTACGTTTGTGATATCGACGGCCGCGCGCTCGAGAGATGCCAAGCCTCCCTTAGAGCGAGCTCGTAATTTTAAAACGATTCTCACGTGCACCGATGATTTCATTCATTCGACGTACATACGTGCGGAGATTGCGAAACAACGTGCCGTTGAGATCAGCGATGGAAATCTCAAGTAATGACACGGCGTTTCTAAGAGCCAATATTTTTTTCAACAACGATACGAACCAGGTGTAATTGCGACACACACCTTCGAGCGCGCAAGGCGAGTAGGTAAATGAGAGAAGTTTGGAACATTCTATTCGTCTTTCTCAAAGGACTTTGAGCGCGGCGCCGCTCGCGGAGCGACGATTAAAATTCTGGAGACGTTTCGAAATTTTTTGCAAAAAAAAAAGGAAAAGGAAAAAAAGAAACGATCGCTTCGTTCTCAGATAAGGCGCAGCACCGACGAGTCCAATGGGCGAGGCGGTTAAGATAAGCTTCGCCTGAGCGGCGCTCCGATTCAGCGATACGGGCTCATCTTTACGTGTAATTGGGCCACTTTATGACACCTATTGGGACCCGCGCGCGCAATTGTCCCGGCGGCGTGTAACGTCGTCTTTAGATAAAATCCGTCGTTTCTTGTCGCGCGCGCGCGCGCGCGCGAGCCGGACGCCCGCGCCATTATACGCGACCGACCGCAAGACGGAGATAAGCTAATCGACGTCGTAAAAACTGCAGTTTGCGGATGACGCTGCTGTATCGCCAATGAGAGCGCTCGGTGCGATACGGCGCCGTCGGTCGGCGACAACGCGCGCGATACGCAGTATCACCCAACAACGTATGGAAACTTATACAGAACGCACCTACACAACGCGAGCTGCGTATACGCAGCGCGCGTTTCGAGAATATGTTTGCTCGTTGGAGGATGAAGTGCGCGCGTTCCCTTTATTTGCTACTTAATGCCGAAACGGCCGCTCGTTAACATATTCAAGAAAGCGGCCTTGTTAACGAAAGCGGCTGGTTGCACCAACGCTCGTTAACGTCGGCGTCCCTAGTCGACCCTTCCGCTTAACTCTGTGTGTATTCTAAAAGAGAATAGCTAGCCAAACGCTAGCTAAGGTTAATTAACTCACATTGTCGTACGTGGCACGTAGTCCCGAAATGATTAAAAAATGTACCGAGGAGAGTTACACGGCTCGCCTGCATAAAGATGCAGAAAAGAAGTTGAAGAGAAAAAGAAGCCAAGAATGATGATGATCTAACCTTTTTTTTTTTTTTTGTTAAATGTTACAATATGGGTGCGCCTCCCATATTCGGCGTTGTGACGCGATTTAGTATAGTCATTACCGGATTCACAGCCATAACCGCAGACGACGCGCGATTTTGCACGGTGCGACCACGAAAAATTTCTTAATTTCACCAAAACGATCCGCGCGCGCCGTGAGCAAGGGAAGTCTTCACGGGTGGCCCTTATTATATTCCTCAATGACAACAGATTATCCAGCGGTCTTTAAGAGACCCACGTGCGTTCCACACGTAGCGAATTTCTGCCTTCGGCTTTCTTTCTCTCTTTTTCTCTCTTGCTCAAAATCACATCGACCCTAATTTCCTTTTAACCAGCATTATCCTCCGCGCTATATTTTTCGTTGGCGATTTGTCTCGCCAGACAGGTGCCGAAAATCAAGGACCACACCGAGTCGCTATCGGAAATGAAAGCTCTAGGAAGCCATCGCGGATGCCAATGCAAAGTTAGCGCATTTGCATCTAAACAACGACGCGTTTGAGAAATTTTCATAATTCCGATTTTTTGTCTTTCTACACGTATGTTAAAAAAGTAACTTTCTTAGTTTTAATTACGCAAATATATAATAATAGGCGAACAGTGTGGAAAAGAGTCTCTCCTTGGTTGAAAAGAAACGCGTTCTATGATCGCGCGAGATCCTCTGGTGTAGCAAACGGACGCGTGCGTTTCCAGCCCCTTGCGCTTGCAGAAAGCGTAATGCCACGTAGTACGAAAAACGTAAAAAAATGAAGGCGAGCGTGCGCGCGCGAGAGAGAAGGTTGCAGTGGTCGGTGTCGTACGTTTAAACGCGGACCCGTTCTCGCGCGCAGGATCCGCGGACGTGACGGTCTCGGTGCTCGGGGCGTCACAATTTCGCACAATTATAGATTAGCCACACTCACGATTCGGCCCACACCTGTTGGGCCTAATCGCCGTCAACTATCTTGCATCTCAATTCACCGTGGCCCCGCGGAATATTGATTTTTTGCCGGCAATTTTTACGAGACGAAATATAACGTCTAACGACTACGGATCGCTTTCGAAGGCACGAAGAGAGAGAGAGAGAGAGAGAGAGAGAGAGAGAGAGAGAGAGGAAGGGAAGGCGATGGGGCGACCGGTCAGCCTATTCCGGCGAGACGGAGCACACGAAGCTGGAACTACGAAATTATCGCGCACGGTGGTCCTCCTCACACGCGAGAACACTTCGTGAGCGTCTGCGAGAGATAGCCAGAGAAGCTCTGGATTATAGTGAATAATTATTATATTACGAGCGACCGCAAATTTCTAACCGAGACGAGAGTCTCCGGATCTTCCGAGAAAAATCAGTGAATAGACATAATAGCTAATTTTGAAAAAAATTCTAAAACCACGTATTGTGTGTCTGACATCTTCAATTATTTTGAGAAGAACAGGCAAAAAATCAACGAAAAAAATAAAAAAGAAAAAGAAAACTTTTTAACTGAAATAAATTTTAATTATTTAAAACATAACTATCAAGAGAGCTATACTTTTACGATTTAAATAAATTCGATTAAAAGTAGGTATCGACGAGAACCGTATTGTTCTCCCCAATGACGAGGTTCAAAATAATATAATTAATGATACGTTTTTAAAACGTCACAAAATATCCTGCATCATGTATCAGTAAAGGATGCATTTATCGTCGCGACATCAGTCATCGTGCAGGAGCCGGGAAAAGGATCTTCATCCTGACAAATGACGCAGACCGATGTCTGCGAGAACGCTCGACTCGAAATAATTACGCGGCTCCAGAAATACGGGAAGCTGGCCGAGCGACGACGGTAAAGAAAAACATCGACGATCGTGCAGGCTCGTTCAAAGCTTGAAAAATTAAAGTCGAGTGTCGCCCGACCGCCGTTGTGTCGCCGTGCTTAAGCGGATTTCCTGACTACAAACGAACGTAGCAAAGAGGAGGCCGAAATCGGTACTAATGACGAAGATGCTACAAGTTTCGTTTAGATTAATAAAGTAACTAGAAAACTTCCTCGTTTGACATATTGAACGCACTTGAGACAATCGCAACTGTCGAGTAATTATCAACAATCAATATTACGCGCCTGTACAAATTGACCTCGTTATGCTCTGGGTTTTATTAACAGCAACAATAGAGTTTTTATACTTTATTAATTACGAGTGGTTTTTCTTTGCTCACTTGAAATAATTAATCTCATTTTGCAAGCAAGTTTATCGAGTGATATCAGTCGCGCAAAATAGACGCTCGTCATTTGTCAAACGATACTTACTAGAAAAATGATGGTTATTAAGCGTGTCGTTCGTGAGGGTACGGTGACTCATTATCGCCGTCACGGTGCAACGTGCGCAACTCGGCATGAGAGACGGAGAAAGAAAGAGAGGGAGAGAGAAAATGAAAAATACTGCGCGACCGCGTGGCAGCCTCAAAATGTACACGGTTAATCGCGCGTAATTGTTTCCCGGACTTTTTGCCACAGCCGTCGTTCTAAATAGGGACTGTTCTTCAGAAATTAGGCGGGTGACTAATCGACGCGAAGAAGAGTGCGGCGCGGCAAGATGTGCCGTAGTTTGACTGATGATGCGGGAAAAGGCGGAAATTCGTGCGTGCACGAATGTGCGGTGGCTAAAAGTAGCCGACAGTTGCAAAGAGGGAAATTAAGAACCTGCTTGAGTGCAAGGATCTGTCGAGTCCGTTTTCTCGAGTCGAACGCATTCGATTGTCGTCGACGACAAAATTTAGTTTTTTTAAACAAGATTTTTTTCAAATAATATTTCGTTAGGTTTTAGAAAATATTCTCAAAAACTGCACATTAATTTATATGTACGTTTGCAAAAAGTTTTGAGAATTGTTGAAGATTTTTAAAATCTCCAAGCGTATGTGATAAAATATACACCGCTGATTTGTCCGATTTTTTGCGTTGAGCAAGTTCATTCTGTAACTTTATGACGCACGCGTTGCGAACATAATTGATGCGTTATGAATCTTTGCATGGACTAAAAACCGTATAACAAACTAACTGCGCAACAATAACGAAAGTTTCGTTAATAGTTAGAACAGAACAAGGGGGGCTGGCCTTCAATTGAATTCGTGAACGCGGGCGTGCGTCTCTGCCGAGCGAGGTAATGACTGGAGCTTCCTGCCGTTCACAAACTGCAAAGGAAGGGAGACGTCCCCAGTGCAGGATATCCGACATTTAATCTGATTTCTGGATTACATCGTCGTGTGGACAACGACGGAAAGGAACATTCTCGCACCCTACAGTCCTTTTCCCTCCCTGCCTTTTCGCCTCTCTCCTTTTGAACGAATAAAAATAACTTCACACTAAGGGGAGGAAAGAGTATGAGGCGGACGATTAATCTACTCTTTCGAATACGGTCACAGTTCGAGACCACAAACTGTGATTAATTCCAATCGAAGATTAGAATTAACGCATGAGACATACTTTTAATTATGTTTGACTTATTATTGCTTAAAAAACTGAGACGAACGCGCAACGCACATTATTGCGTCGCACGCCGATAACTTGTACGTTGCGGTTCTCGCGGCTGATTACTGGGCCGTGTGTGCTTCCCAGACTTCCGGTTTCACGACAGACTGTAGGCCTCCTTCCTGCAACCGTGGGAGAGATCTCGCGATCTCTTGGCGGCGTGCGTTTCTCTCCTCTCGCGCATAAGCCATGTTTAATTGGCAGCGCCGGGTGCAACAGAAACGGGAGGCACCCGCTTTAATTGCCGTTATATCAGCGTAACAAAATATAAGATACTATCTGGAGACGTGTCAGAGAGAAGCAACGGCCGCGTTCTGGATCGCGTTACTCAACTCGCGTTGTCGCTCTCACGCGACGAAATTCGCGTACACGAGTTTATCAATCGATTACAATCCGAATATCGGCGAAATGTCGGTGAAGAATTTCAGTAACGGCACGTGCAATAACTCGAGATTATAGAAGCATGTAGAATGTTTAGAAAACATTGAATATATTAATATATTTTTAAATATATATTAATATATTTTATTTTTTACATATTTTCCTTATCTGATCGGATTGAACTTTTTCACAGATTATTTTTTAGCAATTGGAACGAATCTAGAAGATGACGCGAAAACAATTCATAGAAAATTTTAACTAGGAGTAAATAAGAGTCCTAATACTATATATTATTATCAAATAAATATCAGTGATTGTTGAAAGAGAGAAAAAGAGAAAGAACATTTTCTTTAAATGTTGTTAATATGTTCACTTATACCGTTAAAAATATTGTTCTCGAGTTACTCGGCTTTGTTTTTTGCAACACAAGCAAGAACACAGTATCACGGTTGAACTGCGTCGAAAGTGAAATAACGAATTTGATCGCGTTACGCGGTACTTTATTCGTCTCGGTCAACGTCCCTCGAGCTCGGATTCATAACGCGAGGTATATATATACGGTGGATGCCCGTGACACGTTCACATGACCCTTTTCCGCGGCGTCACAGTTCTCATGAAACACTAGACGCGTATGTGAATGGGAGACGTGTCGTTACGATACTTCCGGCGGATAACTGTGTGACACGAACAATATCAGAACGTAAATAAGAGAGTACGCGGAACCCCGCGTAAAAAAAGCCGCGTTACAATCAGCTGTTTTTTTATCGGCGAAAAAATATAAAACAGAAAAAACATGTTGTTTACACTTGCGACATTTCTCACATAACTTGCGATAAATCTCTTTATGTCTTACGCGTATGCTGACTATTACATTACTTTAACGGTAAGTATATAGGAGCACATATGTTACGCAATCGGAGGAATCTTTTGTTAGTTAGGACGGCAAGAGAATCTTGTGAAGAAAACGCGGAAAATTCTGTAAACGATTCTTACAGCAACACAATTGCCTTACATAATTAGTTCGCGTATCGCAGACGAGCGGCAAAAATTGCACAGCCTAAAACAAGCAGAAAGTACCACTGCGGAAGTCAGGTTCGTGGGAGTGAGACGCCTGGAATCGCGCGGATATTACGCAGCGCTCTGATATAGTCACGCAAGTAAGCATGAGAAGAAAAATACTAAGACGTTACACAAAAAAAAAAAAAAAAAATAATTTATTTACTTCTGTTTAGTTATTCCTTAAACGGGAAAGATATTCTTTAGTATGCAAGCATAAACGAAGCAAAAAATCAAACATCTAGAAGTGATAACAGAAGTAATAACAAACAAACACAGTAACAGAGAAAGAACTTAGCAAATAAATTATTTTTAGTCTAATAGAATCATATATCTATCGATATCGATAATAATAAAATCAAACAATAAATCGTACCATCGCAGAATCTATCAGCAAACGAAAAAGTCGAACAAAATGGCACTCTCGCGTAAACAGTATCATAAATAGTCATGTCGGTAAAAGAACTGCGTTGAAAAATTATCAGATGTTTACGCAACAGAAGGCCAGAACCTACCTCAAGGAATTTGCTGGTTTGCAAGTAGAAAAAACATGGCTCACAATATAAATGATATAATGACGCACACGAGTTGATATTTCTTTTGTGAAGATCGCGCATTAATTATACTACTTACATAAAGTCGGAAAATTTTTAGATACAAACTACAATACAATTCAGACTTTTACGGACGAGATGTGTGTGCGTATTTACGGAAATAACAATTAGTAATTGTATCCCTCTCTCTCTCTCTCTCTCTCTCTCTCTCTCGTTTGCTTCGGTAGTTCAATAATATTAATTGTGTTTACTAAACACATATTGCGGATACATTATCCATAACGTATATCTCAAAGTGATTAATATATGTAATTAATACATAAAACATCTGTATTTAAAAATTTTTTGTACACACAAAAATAATACCTACATAACGTTAAACAGTTATAAGAGCTTAATTATGTACTGTTCAAATAAGATACTACGCAATTATTCACACGAGACCGATAACACATTTGCATCATTGTAAAACTCCAGACGCTATTTGCGAATGCAAAGAAAATTTTCCTACAGTTGTGTAATATTGCGCACAAAAACAAAATTGTTCAGTAAACTGTTCTGCTCACAATTATTCGCATACAAAATTCTCGAATACCGCATTCGAGAACAATCATAGAAATTCCGGAGCTATTTGTACAAACATTGTACAAGCTAATATATATGTGGGACGATTGATAAGTATCCGAAACGACGTGTATATAGCGACAATAATATCATATTACTTGTCGTTAACAAGTTTTATTCTTTAGAAAAACAAGTGTCAAAAGCTGACTCATTATCGTAACATAGTTTGCGTGTGACAGCTCGCCGAAGTATTAATCATTTACGATAACTTAATCAAAAATTTTTCATCGAGTTGTTTTTTCAGTAATAAGTAAAAATTGCATAGAACTGTGTCTAGCGAATAAAGCAGATAAAACGACAATATTCAAAGCCTTGCTCATAAATTTTGATTTGTTGCGACAGTTAAAGTGTGCTGCTGGTGCATCGTCAAAAATCACCGACAGCATTTACTTCGGCGAGCCGTCACACGCAAACAGTACGTGCGATAACGAGCCAGCGTTTGACGTTTGTTCTTTCAAAGGCAATTTGTCAACGACAACAGCGCGTGTGATATCATCGTGTCGCTATCTATGCGTAGTTTTTTCGGACACTTATCAATCGACCCTCGTATGTTTTTGCAGAAACAAAGTGGTGTCGATATCGCGGCGTAAAAGTCACGCTTTCTCGACGCGCCGATAAACCGCGGCGTCGCGGCAAACGCGTACGCGGAATCTGCCGCGTCTCCCTGTTCAAGTTCCACGATCTGTCTGACCTCTTGCGACATGCTCCCCGGGGGAGACTAGTAATTAAGACGATAATGATTGAGAGCTGATGTGATAAACGCGCGCGCGGCGCACCACCACCGCCGCTTATCAGTATCGCTCGATTAGCCACGAACCGGCACGTGACACCCTCCACGGACTTTGAACGCCTCGTTAGGGATTGTTTACGGGGAAAACTCGTTAATGCGATCGCGCGCGTCTTGTTCCCGCTGTCGCGCGTAATTTATGACGGATACGTCAATAGCCGGGGATAACGTCGGTGGTTACGAAACCGAGTGGAAACTTCGTGCGCAATCGACGGGACTTACGGAAACTTTGCACGCGGCCAGACCGCTGCGCGATTGACGAAGACGACGCGTCACGCGATACATAAATTGAGAACAATTACAAATGTAACAAATTACAAATGTAACAAAAATTTAATAATATGATGTAAGACTATAGGATAGCGTATGTTATTTGCGTTGTATTGTATGTTATTCGCGTCAACTTACGAAATGAGAGTAAACTAAAATTTAGGCCACAGCCGTACGATAATGCGCAGTCGCGTTGCAACGACGTTCATTAAATCGTTAAAACGACAATGCGCCTTTGGGTTATCGCCGTGCTAATAAAGTCGCGGGTACGAACATATCGATAAGCGTTCCGTTTTCTCAACTTCGTCTTTCCCGATGGCTTATTCCATAGCCATTTCAATATCGCGCCGACAGTAATAAATTCAGACGCACTTCTTTTTTTTTTTTTTTATTTTATTTCTGTACATAGATACAACAGAGAGAGAACATTATCCGTACAATTCAGGAATTTACTTAACCTGCCTGCGTTTCACTTTTTTGTGTTTATCGCTGAAAGATCTCGTATGACGCTAATACTTCAAAATATATATCTGTAAGAGATAAAATTACGCACACGATCAAAAGTGTCGTGTTTCCGTGGGTGAATCATGTCTCGCCGCTGCTCTCCGGGTGCTTGATCGACGCAAGACTCTCGAGTGACATGATAGCGTTATCTCGATTTATTCATCGCAAAACTGCGTAACACGTGAGTCCCGTCGTCGTCGTCGGATCGAGATAAAGAGCCACCGATACATCGACGAGTCGACACGCGCGTGACTCGAGTCTTTCGTAAAATTATACATGTATATATATTCTTTCAATTGTTTGCTTTCTATCAGCTGTTGTCATGTGCGTAAAAGTGTTTACGCGCGCTTATACAAAAAGCGCTATTTAACTTAATGTAACTGTTAATTTAATGATCGTTAATTTAATGATAGATAATACATATCGATAATATATATCTCGAGTGTTTAGTGTGTTATAAAAATAGTATTATATAAAAATAACATTAAGAGATCTTGTTAACGTCGAGACGGTGTTTGCTATACATTTCTTCAACGAGGAATCTTTGAGTGGAAATGTTTCCCGGAGTACTGCCCCGAGAACCCCCAGACCTCGTTAATTTACATTAAATCCTCGCTCGTCTGCGATGCCCTCCAAGGCCCGAAAACGTCCAAAGCAAATTTGCTCAGTCTGGTCACGCGCGCCGTGCCGCGCTTCGCGCATGCCGCGTGCGCCTATCTCGCGCGGCCGCGTGCGCGCTCCGCACGTCGATTCTTCGTTTACCTGTGTCATTATTACCGTGGAAGGTGGGCTAAGTTTGCACGACGGTTAGCGGCCGGCGGCTAAAAGAGGAGACGTAAACGAGCACGATACAGAAAAGACGTAAATTCCGAAACGCGCGCTAAGCAGAATTCCAACAAAATGTCAGGCCTTCGGCTGTCATATTTTTATGTGGAACATGTACGAGTCAGATCGACGCGTGTTTTATTCTTAATTATTTTTTTAAGACTTTTTCTTAAATGTTTTTTTATTATTCTCAATGCCACTCCCAACAACATATACTGTTTTTGCAATTTTTGTATTGAAATTGTTGTGTCCGAGAAAGTTGAACTTATTGTTAGCCGAGTTACTTTGCCAAGCTGTTCGACGTACTTTTCCATGACATTTCTCTCAGGCGACGACACGAAGGCGAACTTTCTTTCTTTCTGTGCCGCTAACGACGCGATACTCCTCCTTTCGTGGCTACTTAATTTGCGCCGTGCTTTATGGCGGCGTCGCGCCTACGGCAGATAATTTACTCGCGCGAAAATAAGAGAGAGAGAGAGAGAAAGAGAGCGAGAAGAACGTCCGCGACCGTCTTTGTATCTACTCGTAACATGTCCTTACGAGCTTGGTTCTCTTTTCGCGAAGCTCTAACAGCCACCACGTGGTCGCTATCATCGTGTCGGCGAAGACGTGAGAAACGCGAAGAAGTATCATCACGCGGGTGACTTCGCTAAAATTATCTCCCCCTCGCTACATACCCTCGCCTTTCTTTCTCTCCCGAAACACTTTCCATCTCCACAGTAGCATGAAGCACTGCTATTAAGCTCGCGCAAAAAAAAAGTTCGTTTCACACAAAGGACTCTTGCTCAGGGAAGCCTGCCGAAGTGGAACCGCTCCTCTCTTGGGAGACAATGCACGGCTTCGAACATTCTTCAATCAGCAAAATGGTTTCTCCGAGAAAGAGAGAGAAAGGAAGAATGATGCGCTACAATATCAATTTCGATAAAGCGTAATTTTGGTGGTCGGAGAAATGCGAACCGGGGGATTTTATTTTATTTAAAGAATACAGTATACTCGCGCGGCGTATTTATTTTGTTCTGTCTAGAGAGATTGTATTTAATGTGACGTTATATACCCACTAAAAAAAAAAGAAAAAGACCGTTTCTTTCGCGTGTAAGCGGGTTTTATGATCACTTCTCGGCAAAAATATAATTTCCTCGAATAATAACGTAGCTTAATATATAGCGAGTCAGTGGCCACGCTAATTAGCTATATAATTAGTAATTATCGGACGAGCGTGAACGCCGGCACGTATCAATTACGACCGGCTTATTAAATTTTGGCCACACGATTAATTAATCTGCAATTAGCAATCGTAGTCGGCGCCCGTTTATTAATTATGCACCGAAAGCTCTTCCAGGAACCAGTCTCGAAAGTAAATTAAGGATCGACTGGCAGGGAAGTCGTTAAGGCGCCCTCGCGCGAAAGATATATGGACCTTTAGGGCACCGTAGGGTAAGGCTCGCATGCAGAAAAGCAAGATGAAGAAGAGAAAGAACGGCGCGAGGCGATTTTGCGTTATCGATCGGAAAACCTGAACCTCAAAGCCGCCATAAGTAATTCGTACTTACGTCAATATCAATCTCGCGGCTGAGCACGCAAATTGAAAACTAATTTAAGAGCATATCGCGTACCATCAGTAATTACTTTTTAATTAATTTTTCGTGAATGTACTCCGACCGACAGGGTAACCCCGCCGATGTTTTTTCTTGCAATCGTGATTAGCTTTCTTTTTAGTTCTTAGTTGTCCTTTTCGATTGAACGATTTTTATATTGCGAAGAAAAGTTGTACTTTCTCACAGCGTCGGCCTGTGATTTTGAAAAAAAAAAAGAGCGTTCGATCGGAAGACAGTAAGGCAATCGATAGGAGAAGAACAACGCGAAGACCCTGGGTGCGCAGACCTATTATTTTGCCTTCGATTGCGCTCGTAATGAGGCCCCAAGGTATCCGTAAGAATGCCATCAGACACGTTTCGCGCATCGCCGAACGCGCTAAACGCGCCAGCTGCCTCTTGCTGTCGCTCGTGTGTGCAGAGAGCTTCCTTTTTTCGCTCTTCCGTTATTGTTCACGCGGCTCGATCTCGCCACATCGTGGTTCTGCTCCGTACCGATTCGACATGCAATTTTTTTTCTCCCTCCCCGAACATATAGCGAAGAAAGAATATACCGACCGGCGCAATATTTGTCGCGAAAAAAAAAGAGAATAAATTGTACGCCCAAAGTACGGACAAGCGTGAAAAAAAAACTTGTGACTCATTACACGTACATTGCTTCTGCCTTAATTAATAGCTTTTTTTTTCGGAATAACGTTTTCGTGTAAAGCGCGCGATTTTGAAACAACTCGCTGGGAACGAATCAGATGTCGCAACTTTTAAGTGCAAGGAAACGCATTCAGATCGAAAAACTCTTCAAAACTGTTTTGTCTTTTATACAATTGCGAAATACCGAAACCTATTGCAAAGTAACAAAGCGCGTTGTGCTCGAGGCACGTTCTTATCGGCGCTCGTTAAGTTTATCTTCAAAGTGTTTTGTAAGGTTTACACAAAACTTCCGGCTGCGGAACATTCCTCGCGGCGCATATAAAAACAAGCGTTTTCTTTCCGCATTACGTTTACGTGCAAAATTGCGCAATATTGCAAAATATAAAGTAACCGTCGCGCCTCTATTTATTAAAATTTCTATCGATTTAAAATATGGATCAAACTGATGTTCCGCCTCACGCGCTAATACGTACAAAAAAAAAATCACACGCGTTTGGTTAGAGGTTAATAGAATCGTATACTAAAATCTCTTCAAACTCGTTGACCCTCATAGAATTCCAGAGGTTAAAGCGGGATCGTTGCTGGCGCGAACGCGACGAGGCTAATCAACGGGCGTGAAAAAGGCGTGCGTGCACGGCACGTTGAACGAGGCACGCGGATGCCGCGCGATCCCACGGAGCCACGCGATGCTTCATGCCGCGTGCACGTGACCCCGCGACCCTAAAACCGAGCGCTATTTTCCGCAGGACTTCGCCCTCCCTTTCTGCTGCGGGAATGTTGCACAGGACGCTGTCGTGTTCCACACGAGGACGCGATGCACGAGCACGACATGTACAACGCACGAGAGGAAGAACAGAGATTAATATTATCTCGCGCGTAGCGTGCGCCAGGGGATGAGCACGGATTGCGAGTTTTCTGCGCGTCCACTGCCGCCGTCGCAATCTCGTTCCTTCTTCGGGAGAAGGTTGTCCTTGTTGCTTCTGGTGTGTGGCTTGCAAGACGCGCCGCGTATATAAATAAAATGCGAAATCATCGCGAGCGTCCGCGCGTTATCTCGGACGGAAGGTGATGTTCAGAGGAGATGCTCACGGAAACAAGAGCAAATCGAGATTGTTCTGCTCATTCTTTTTCTTGCACGTGTGTGCGCCGCGTATCGGGTTGAAAGAAAGAAAGAAAGAAAATTAAACGCGATGATCGATGCGTGCTATCGCGGAGATTTATATTCACTGTGTAACGTCGCGACTCACGCTAAAACAACACAAAGCTTCATGAAGCCAACGATTTAATTTACTTAACGTAATCACGCACACGCGCGCGTGTGTCGTTAAGAGCAGAACTACATATGATCTCGCAAAGACTACCGTTTCCCCAAACGGCCCGAAGGACCATTGTGTCCCATACGTCACGAAATCGTGACCGCATGGTCTTACTCTTCCATGCCCGAGAGAGAAACGTCATCATAACTTTAATCCGACGATTATATATACGTTCACGTATATGTATGTGTATGTGTGGATCCGGTTGGTTCTCTCCCGATACGTATCTCCAGCCTGGAGACACGTGTCTCGGGACACATCGTCACACTCGGTCGAAGGAACTCGTAATTTTCATGCGCGCTTCGCAAGGGGGTGTCGCGTGCACGCGAGGTCCGACACACACGTGTGCGCGTACTCATGCATTACGCAGGCGGTCAATTCCGCGTGAATTTTGCAAATCGTATGCAAAGCGGTGGAAAAATTATTTTCTACCAATTTACAAGTACTTTCCCGCACGCACGCTTTGCTATCGCCAAGTGTGCAAAAAAAAGAAGCTCCAACAGAACTCGTCGAACACTGTGCGACGATTTACGTCCAACTCGGAAGTGTAATTTCGTGGAGAATATACATATTTTAAACTTTCCTTGAGAGTGTGTTTGAGAGAAAGAACACGACCGAGTAGTCGAGGTAGTGTTGCAAAAATACAGGTGCCGCTCTTTTCCGTTAGCTCGCGCACAACGTGTTTCGGGCACGTTACGTCGCTCACGGGGGCAAAACGGTCCCGATCGGCAAAAAGCGATCGGGACCGAGTTATTTATTGCTGCTTTCGGACGTAAGACCCGGTGGTGGACACCGTCGAGGTGCCTTGAACCGGAAGATATCTTATCTGAGACACACACCGCGCGCACCAACGTGAAACGCGCCATGTATATACTTACATCCTCGCCGTAGGCTCGATACCGGGCGCCGATAAGCCGTCTAGGTATCTGATGTGCATGCAAAACCAAAGGCAAGCAGCGAATCTCGACATTCCGTTTTTCTCGTTTCGACCCCTCTCCTTTCCTCTTTTCCCCCCGCGCAGCTCGCCCCTCGTGATAACGAGGATCGATCTTGTTGCGTCGTCGATTTATATCGAGAGGCCGATACCTCGTGGCGGCCGGAGGCGTGAAAAATTCGCAAACACGCGCGAACCTAGTACACTAGGTATCGATGCCGAGGCGAAGACACGCGGATAATGATCGAAAGACCACCTAGGCGCAGATTCGCTAAATTGGTTTTCGTACACGGCGCGCGATTAGGATGAATTTGTGGATATTGCAGTGATCGCCTCTGTCCGCGTGATTTCATCGTAGACTCTTAATCCGCAGTTTACCGAACAGCTATCTGTGAATTATCGCGTGCGAAACAAGATCGATGTCTATCTGTGTACGAGGGAAAATTTCACTTGATATAAATGATACGCGAGGAGATAACCGACATCGTTGAGAAAGTAGACAGTTTGTTGATCAATGAGAAAACGAACGCGTTTGCTTAATAATTGAACGTATGTCAGAATTGCGAATAACGAGCGATTGAATTGGCGATTCGGCATCTCGCGTTTGAAATACGAATCCGCAGCCGGTTCTCCTCGTTTTCCAAGGATATCCCTCGATTTGCAATGCCTTCTTCTCTTCTCGTAGCTATATCATCATGGAATTTCCCACAGCCACTAGCTCGGCAAATCGCCGCCGCCACGATACGGTCGATAGCGCGAGACGGTAGTCGGACTCCGAGGCGCGATGCATACCACGGATCCGTACATTAACCCCGAGGGAAAAGGGGCGATAAATTAGGCGAACCTTATCGGCGATCGTTTGCGCGAGCGTAGTGTAACGCGCTCCTCCTCGCCCAGAAGCCGCCTCGGATGCATGCAGATGCATCCTCAGACTCACGTTAGCAGAGAAAGAGAGAGAGAGAGAGAGAGAGAGAGAGAGAGAGAAAGACGATCCGCACTTATTCTCTCTCTCTTTCTCTTTCAACTTCCGAGTGCACGGGCGTGCCTCGGTGCACGCGGGGGCTTGGTTTTGTTTGGCGTGTAAAAAACAGACATATTGGTTTTACGTCCGCTTATTTACGAGACCATAAACTTTCTTCCTCTCCGCCGCAATTCGCCAAGTGTAACAACGCGCGCGATTCCGGGGTGGAGAACGACAACGACGACGACTTCGTACAAATACTGATCTGACACAAAGCGAAGCGCGCTACAAGCACGCGGGCATTAATAAATTTCGGAGTAAGTTACATTCGCGCAACACGTACACACACACACACACACACATGACAACTCGGCAGATGCTCGAGATTTATAGCGTTCAGCGCGCCGGTGACAAATTCGCGCGTACGTATTTGCGCTGGCTGACAACCGCGAAAGATCGGAAGAAAGAAAAATTGCATTTGTGTTTATTATTAATACAAGAATGACTCCCTCTTTCTTTTTTTTGATATTCATTAATGGATATCTACTTGAATCTTTTATAAGTGCGCCCGAGGTGCACTTGAAACGCAATTACATGCGCGTCATGACAGAACAGAATGCGCGTTCTAGAAGCAACACCGGAGCTTCGCGATAATCGACAATGAGGAGCGATTGTAAGTCTTTATCAAACCATGAGCTTGCACACCTCGAGATAACGTCGGCAATCCACTCAGCTCTAAGAATGGACGCTCGCTTTAGCTCGGCGACCGATTGTGTATGTAGCGCGCTGCGTTGCGCTCCGCGGCGTGAAAGAGTTGCATTGATTTATCGCTCTTTGAAACGAGCCAAATTACACCGTTAAATTCGTACGAAACGACAGTCGACGCGCAAGCGGTGCGGGTTATTCCGCACGATTGGCCTTATGTATGTGCATTGGCCTTATATACGTACAGAGTGTCTTGGGTCAACTACATTAATTCCAGCAACGGACATTATGCGGAATCGGAAAATACGATCGATAAATTGCGCAACAAGTTTGATAATTTTTTTAATCCTTTGCGGACGATCGTCTCGTAATTTAAATTGCTTGTCGACGAAAACATTCTCTCACCACTTTTTAATAATCGTGTTATATTACCTGTTGCTAAAAATCGTGCAGTGGATTAGAGAGACACCTTGTACAAGAAAATTTTCACCGCGCGCGCATATCCGTGAAAGACAAAGAGCGACATTGGTGCGCTAGGGTCGCGTCATCGAGTCACGATGCCGCAACGAGCGTGCAAGAATCGATGTCGAGAAATTGCGCGAGAACGAAGACGAGGATGACGACGTGAGACGACGGGATAAGTGAGAAAAGAAGAAACGAGAGAGTGAAGAGACACGAGGATAGAAGATGAAGGAACGCTCGGGTCAGTCACGCGTTCTCGAACGTAGCAATACCAATCACGAGTCTGTTATTGCGAGTGGTCTTTCGAAGGCTGAGTACAATTACAAGTTGTTTCGAGAGTCTCGAGCGCTCGCGCTCGCCGCGTGCAAAAGACTCATCTTACGTCTGTCTTCAAATATCGGCGCGGCTCGTTACACACCGTCGGTGGTGTGTACGATGAGAAGCTGCGAACGGTTATTATCGACGACAAGACGTGACGCTCGGAATCACGTGGAGATTATTTCTCTATTCCTTAATAAAGATCGTTGGAGATGCGCATACGCGGAAAGATGACTGATGCGCGGACGTGAGATCGGATACGATCCTCTTTAGACCGGCCACTCGACGTGACCTACAGCAACATACCGGTTTTGTGTCGGTTTTTAGTTGTTGTTGCTGCGAAATATGTCGAGAATTGAAGACGCCGAAGTGAGGACGATTTTTATGACGAGATACGAAAAGCTCACGTTTCATGTTGTCTCTCAGAGGAGAGACTGAGGCTAAAAATATACACATTCTCACAAGCGGGCAAAATTAAAGATTACAAGGTACTTTTAATTTCGCGATCTTCAAAACACCACGCTCTGAAATACAAGACTGCGCGTGTTGCATTCCGAAAGGAGCGTTTGCAAATAAAAGTGAAGAGAAAGAGAGAAAGAGAGAGAGAGAGAGAGAGAGAGAGAGAGAGAGAGCAATGACCAAGCGGAGAAATCCTTCTCGCGCGAGAGAAGAGAAATGGATCCACGTGGATCCCGCGGCCGAAAACTTCCCGACGCCACGGTGCGGTACTAAAAGTTTCGGGGCGTGGGCAATAATTTACGATGCCGCGCGGTAACTATCCGTAAGTACCGGCGAGAGCAACGCTAATGTTCGTCCTTATGTGCTGTGCGCGTCCGCGCCCGACCGAAGGGAAAAAAATAGGAGGGAGCGGGAGGGAGGGAGATGAAGGGAGCGAACACGTCGAAAGAGAAGGTCGAAGGCGTTCGGCTTTACTACGCATAAATCTGTGGTCTCTCCGCCGCGACGTCGCGACTTTACTCAGTAAAGTTTACTGCCTTTCCACGAAAACCCTCTTTCTCTCTCGTACTATGTCTGTTCTCGCGACCCTCGAACCGCCGACGCCAACGCAATGTAGGTCTCTGTGCCCCCGGTCGAGGTGATTTCGTAGGTGTAAAGCTCTCCGTATATACAGAGACGTTTATTTTATTTCTATCTGTTACAAGAGATACGAAGATCGAACGTGCGCATCGATCAAGTTCTTCGAAATATTTACTTGGTCACGCAATATCATAAACATGTACAATTTATGCGCGCACTTGATAATAATATTTCACTTCAATTGTAAGTAATTGCGTATAATCGACAAAAATTTTATGAGCAAAAGCGCGGAGTCATCGTGTCGTCGCGTTCGTTGCCACAAGAAGAAATTCCGATCGAGTAATTTCATGGCTATATCGCATTTACGTTGAGTTATTGCCTACGCACGCAGCCTTAATTAATCATTCTCAAAGTGCAACACGCTCGAGGCTTTCTCAATTAACATCCCTTGTTCCGAATTAATAAAAAATCACGTCGAAATTGAATCTCCGCGCCGATACTCCGTATACAAATTACTACAGGCCGCGCCTATCGGGGTTGCGCTTGCAAAACAAACACGGTACACGGGGTCGTCCGACCCCTGTGTCGATACCTGCTCGTCGTTAATCAATAATGCGAACATGACGAAAAAGCAATTAATATAACACGGCAATTAGCTCGTGACACTTACACACGTGGGAATCCCGCCTCTCTGTGTGCACAGTATCAACCTGAAATCACGGCTACGTATCGTGTGAGTACTTACACCTATTGTAAACTGTACCGTAATTTTGTTTATAATTTCTCTGGCTCGAAAAGATGATAAAACGCACTTCTAGAAAAATGATTTTTTCAAACGCGGTTTTCCTATAAAAAGATTTATGATACAAAAATTATACAAAAATGTTAATTTTTTGCTTCGATTATATTATCCGACTGGCTGAAGCGAAGCATTTCTTCGCGGTTATCTGTAATTTAGAAATAAATTGTGAGAATACGCGCGTATCTTCTAGTCATAAGTAGGTACTTCCCATCGTTTGAAGCATTACATTGCGAGAAGCGACCTGCCGCCGACGATAGAGGCCGGCGCGTAGAAGACGTGAGAAGGTTTGTGTTCCCACAGACGCCGAAGAAACTGGGAGATCGCGGCGTCCTTGACGTCGGACTAAGTCCCGAGTACTGTCCCGCCGAGTCACCGCGCGCAAGCGATTCGTCATTTGCGAAATGGGAATTTTAAGTACCTGTCGCTCGCATCTTTGTCGAGAAGAGATCCACCAATAATGCTAACGTCAATCTCGTGCGTCATAACAAACACTTCTTGCGATCATAAATATGTAGTTGATATGTCGGTGACGTGTTTATTTCTCGCGAGGAGCTCTAGCTAGAACCTTTGTCATCGCGCGAATATATCTGCGCGAAAACACTTTCGTTCACGTATTGTTATACGTGTACGTCGATATATTAACTCTTCGAAGAGAACGGGATAAAAGTTTCGACGTCGGATCACCTACTCGCACACATCAAGAGGAAACATTGCGGGAAGAGCGATCTCGTGGCACGCGGCGCGTTTTAAGGACGCGATTTACAGCTCGAGAATTCACATCCGGCAGCGCGCGACAACGCTCCCGACTTCGTGAACAAAAGGATCCCAAGGCGGTGAGGCCTTGGCGCGTCGGCCACGTGGGGATCGCGTAGCGGCGGATCGTTAAAGAAATATCGAACGTCGTACGCGCCTCCCCGTTGCGGTCCCGGCTCCATGCGAAATACGCCGGAATCGTATCTGTAATGCGATCGCTTTGGCACTGTATAGCGATAGCATCATTAACCCTCCGTGCACCGAACACTGAATAAGATCTTGTTACGCGATATCTGACCCACCGAGGGCTCCGGCGCGTAGCGCTCTCAACTCCCTTTTGCCCGCACAATACTCGCTAATTAAACGAGCGGGCAGCCCGCCACCGCAGATACCAGAGCGCGATT
This sequence comes from Pseudomyrmex concolor, assembly GCA_014839585.1. Lineage (NCBI taxonomy): Eukaryota > Metazoa > Arthropoda > Insecta > Hymenoptera > Formicidae > Pseudomyrmex > Pseudomyrmex concolor. The sequence continues at coordinate 25,230 of QVOB01014952.1, forward strand.
GCTTTGTTTTCGTCCGGGACCACGCCACGCTTTCTCCGGCCAAATTAATTGGAGACGAGAAAATAAATAGAGGACCGCCCGTGCCACCATCTCTCGCGGCAGATGGCCGTCACCGGGAGCTGGATCAAGGCAAAAAATCACGGGATCGTTAAAAACAACAAAATTTGTCTTTAAATTGTTTCACGGAGAAAAAAACGTGCCTCTGTAATTACTAAAAAAAGAAACATCATAATTGCGCTTCTATCTTTCGCGATCTAGCATAGTTGATCTAAAACAGCTCTTAGGATGTTATATATGTGTATATGTGTATGCAAAGGAATCTTTGCAAGTTCATATAAATCTGCGAAAGTGATGGCGATCGTGTGTGTTGTTTTTGCTGTGGAATCTCGCGGGATAGCTCGCGTTAAGCGATCCGAAACGCCGGCCTCTTCAGGAACGCGTCAGGGCAACGTCGGTGTTTTTCCCGCGTTTGAAATTCGCAGGCGTGGTTGCGAGCGCGCAATCGACGACAGCAAAAAATGTCACAGCAAAAAATATTACAGCCGCTCGAATTGTTTAGCGACCAACGGGCGACGCGATCAGACTGGATTCTAGACTCGCTTCTTCGCGTTTTTTGCGTACAACGGACTTGCGTCATGTGCCATTTCCTGTGGTAGCGATTTTATATAAGAACGATTTACAATCGCGTTCGCGACCGTAAAACTCACGGGACACTTTAATTCCGGCAGCACGGAATCGTTCGAACTAAGTTTCCGAGCAACACGCTTCAGCGATATAACCTTAACAACCGCATTAAATACGCACGCACGTGTAAACGCATGGGGCGCACGCGCTTGCATCACAGACGCTCCTCATTAAATTGCAATAATCGCGGGACGCTATCCCGGCAATAATAAAACGCCGAGCGCACAAGAATTTATTCTCCAATGTGCGTTATAAAGACTTTGTTAATTTTTATTTCCGCCCTTGAAAACCGAGTATTAATCAACCGGCTCATTAATTACTAAACACGGCGACACGCGTAAAAACCGAAGGCATTGCAACGAATACGAGCGCGTCGAAGACGATAAAAAGAACGTTTCTCTGATACATCTCGTTAATTAATTATTCGAGACGAACGAGCGGCTATGCAAACGGACAATGTTTCTGGCATCGTTAAAGACTATGTAAATGAGATCTGTTCATCAACGGCGTCCAATTAAACAAGTCGAGGAAAACCTTTCGTTCCATCCGATCGGAAGACGAGGTGCAAACGGGCGCGCCGAATGAAAGACAAGAAGAAACGCGTGGTTTTTGGGGAAGACTAATGTGCGAAATCGGATAATCTGCTATTGTCGGTCGACGTTAAATTTTTGCGCGTTCGGAAAGAAACGTCAGATACCTTTGTACGTTCGTAACGGGTTGAATAATGATGAATTGCAGATGCTCCGATTAGCGGCTTGGCACACCGACGATGAAACGTTCGAACAATGACATTATCTTGGCGCGCGCGTATGATTGAAGATGAAGAAATAAACTTGAGCAGGACACAATCCAGAGACTCGAAGCAATGGAAAAATTATATATATGTGTATATACATACATATATATTGCTATCTGTAACACTTCAAAGTGTTAATACTTTGGAGTGTTTAGATATTAAAGCGAGAGCATACACACTCGTTGGACGAGCACGAGGCACAGACGGCACGGCGATCGGCTCTTCAAGGACAGTAACCCGTTCTAACGGCTCGATCGCCGTATGACCTTTAGCAAGTCTAGACACTCGGTCGCCTTTAAAACCATACCGGATTAACTGGACTATGACGAACGCAAGTGTATCTAACGATTGAATACACGCACACACACACACACATATACACGAGCATCTCTTCGATCTGTGCATCTCGAAACTTGAACTTGTACGTGAAGGATCTTTTGCCGAGAAGAGAGAAAATTGGAGCTGTCATACCTATACTTTTTAACCGTGTACGCTGCGAGATAACGAAGCACGTAAACGAGATTCTGAATTAGCTTCGTCACGGTCGCACACATCTGAACATATTATATTATATATGTATGTATATACTCGGCGGTGTATTTCTTTCGACCGATCGCAATTTCGAGAGTGACTGCGCTTTTCGCGCACGTGAAACGCAGCTGGAGGGCCCCGAAGGGCTTCCTTTTTCGAAGCGCGGACAGTAATCATCCGCCGATGGAATCGCGGGGGACGTAACGATCCGCGAACGAAGGTTCGATCCCGTAGCCTGTACTTAGGTCGCACGACGAACCGAATGCACCCTCGAGCCGATTCGCCATTGTAGTAATTGTAAGCCTTCGCCTTCGACGGGGCCACAAACCGGATCAACCGAAGCGATCCAGATCGGAGATCACGGTCGCGCACACTGCCGGGACTCGTTTCGACTCGCTTATATGACGTTGGCAGGGTCACGACGTGGTATCTCGTTCTCGCGGGGCGATTGCGATCCTTATCCAATCGGAGGATCGAGATTTTCGTGGGCCCATTAATTGTGTTGGCTATATCGCGGACATTGTTAACGTTTCGAATGTTACTCTCGTCGCTGTTTGCAGCGGAGAGACATAAATTAAACATCCACTGTTGATGTGGCTCGTAAATATCAGATATCATGAGAGAGATAAGACGGGTATCGTATGTACACACACACACACGCGCGCGCACACACACACACACTCTCTCTCTCTCTTTCTCACTAAAATCATCGAACTACCGTCAAATAAAGGGTTACTTTAAGTTTGCAGTTACAAAATACGCTCTCACGTATCGTCTTTATAGATAACTAATGCTACCGGGAATCTTTTTCTTTTGCGTCAAGCGACGACGGGGTGGTGCACTCGAATTATATGAAGTGCGCGCGATAAAAGACGTATCATTACTCACGTGGGTTACATCCCACGATACAGTGCCTCTGATTACATAAACGATCGACTGATAAATACCGGGGAGCGGTACGGACCGAAAAACAGGAGAAAATTGTCGAGAGTGCACATGCAAGCCTACGCTGGAGGGAAGACTCTGCGCGCGGCTGCGCGCGTCGAGAGAGAGAGAGAGAGAGAAAGAGGAATTCCCTCACGATCCCTCTGAACCGAGGTTCGCTGGTTACATACGGGTGTACATACGTTCCTCTTGTGAAAACGCACACCGGAGCGCCAACTACCACCCGCCAGCACGATCCTGACACGCGAATCGACGGCCGCGAGCGCCGCTCCTTTCTGTATATATAAAATGTCGAGTAATTTTCTTTGACCCTTGCTCGTGAGATTTCCGCTCGCAGGAAAAGACTTGGTATAAGTAGCGAAGTAATAAAGGAGAATAAAAATAATATTAAAATTCATGATATATATATGGGAAATACAAACAAGAACGCTCGTCGATGAGAATAAGAAAGAAAGACCGAGACACGTAACTCTTATCAATAACTTATCTCCATACAAAAATTATATTTTAAATATTTTATGTAAATATATATAGTGTAAGATCTGCGTTACAACGAATAGGTCAAACATCAAACGATTTATCGAGCCGCGAGAGGAAATCCCGCTTAATTATAACGACATAACGATAATATCAAGGTGTGTTACGACGCGCGTACAAAAGACGCTCGAAGGATAACCATCGCGGATATACACGCGAGAGACATCGTGTTATCGGGATGAAAAGCGCAAATAGAACCGAGATATATAAATGCTCTCTCGCGAACAGAAACGTCGCTCCGGCACTGCCCGCAGCGCGTAATCAGACTCTCGGCGCTGTTTCTTCCCGGAGAACGAGATGCGGACTACGTCACAGTTAATGGTCTACCTTGAACCCGTTACCGTGAAGACTCCATTTGGCCCGGCAAAACCGGCACGAAAAAAGACGCGTCGAGGGGAGATATCTATGCTGAGTGCGAGCAGATATGTGCGGTTGCAGGTTGCGGCAAAGGTCGTCGGGAGGCTTCGAGGTGAGGAGTTCCCACACTCCGGAGTTGCCTGCAGCACTAGAAGCGCATGGGTCAGACGCCACCATATGCTCGCGGCGGCCGTCTTGACCGGCGCAATGTTACACGAAACGAATCTTTTCTGCCGTTTACGTGTCTCGCAAAGTAGCGCGACAACAATTTCAAATCTCAAAATCATCAAATTGCAATTCGGTACATCATTGCAATTTCATTAAATATCACAATAAGAAAAAAAGTTTTCTTTTCTGTGCACGGTTTTTTTGTACTCTTTTACTAATGACGACTGCAGTAAAACGGTGTCATTTAAAGTTTCGAGATGACATCAGAGAACAGCGAGAATTAAATATTTTAGAAACAATTAAAGATCCAACATTTTTTCATGGGAAAAATTACCACCGAATTTATCTGCGAACCTGTGGCGCGCTAGTCGGAAATGACAAAGAAGGTGGCCGAGAAATTTGCACGTTCGGAAATTGACGGAACTGATGCTTCGTGTAACAGAGTCTGAAAGTGGCTCGGGGCTCGGCGCGTGCAGGACGTGATTGTGTCGCAATTCCCGTCTTTCTCGTTCCCGATAGAAGAGCAGCGTGCCTCTCGCTCGCTTCATCGCTTTGCCACCACCTCTCACCACTCGCCCCCTACTACAGATCGACTCTTACCTTTTCGACGTCCGACTCCTTTTTGCTTCTCCTTCGCTCCCTGCTACGATGGAGAGGACGGCTCCCACCGCCTCCGCTCGACCACGACTCCGCAAGGCTCGGCTCGTGCTGCTCTTGCTGTACCTAGCAGATCCCCAATGGCGTAGGTATTCGCGTTTCTTCCGGCAAGAGTCCATACGAATTGTTTGGATCCGCGATGCCTGAAATTCAGATGCGTCATTGGCCAACTGCGGTCTGAGAGATGACGAAGCCGGCAGAAAGAACACGAGCAAAGAGGGATCCGTGAGAATCACGGTCCATCAAGAGATTCGAGCCTTCGCCTGATAGACCTATTTCAAGTTTCGTATCATTGTATTATATTCGAAATGTCAGTTATTAGAACACTCGAATTTTCGTCCATTAGAATTCCAGATCCCTAATGCTTGAGTAGCCAATTCATATCGCAAAAAAAATGGTCAGATGAATGCACAGAAAATAAAATCGATAACCGCTTTGAGCCGGCAATTCGAACCGATCAACAGAGCTCGTCTTTGTTAGACAACTATTATGTACAGAAGATTAAATTCTTCTGCCCGCGCAACACGAACAGAAACAGACGTAAAATCAAATGTACAAGCCAATCAGCAAGCATCGATCAGGTATTTTCGTGCCGATCATTTTTGTGTAGACATTTCGCACTCTTGTTCTTATTACTTTATAACTGTCATATAAAGCTGATGGAAAGGGAGTGTTCTCTTTGTCGAGAAAAGGACACGTGAGAAAGAGAGTCCTGAACAAATCATCTCGTTAGATCCGATAGTTACGCCAGTGCTCCTAGGCAAGGCGCGTGGCTGGAATGTGGCGAGGCTGCGCTTGTCGCGAGCGACTGGAACTTGCCGCGCGCTACTATTGAAGTAGGGAGAATAGGAACCAAGGTTCCAGCGAACGCGACATCCTTGCGAGAATAAAGAGTGTCTAGAAAATGACTTCGAGTCTTCTATTTAAAAAACAAAAAAAAATATACTAACGTTTTACAACGTAATTCTCTTTTGAGAAATTAGAAAGTCATCTCCTGGAATCCAACAGAGATGCTGGTTTTAATACAAAAGCGCGATTAATGTCTCATTAAAACATCAGTCTTTACAAAACGGGTTAGATCGAAAATATATGAGGAAAAAAGCAAAAACATCGCATCGAAAGTGTAAGGCGCGGATGCGCCTTCGTTTACAATCCCCGTCGTGATTAAACATCGCTGATCACGGTGTTAGATTAAGGCAAACATTGCGCGCATGAATACGGCGGGTTTATAATAGTACTTTCACGGTCGCCCACTGGGATTTTTATAACGCATCAACGGCCGCCAATTACACCTTCTAACTCCCTATGCGTTCCGACGTTTAGGAAATAAAGCTCTTACGTTATAACCGCCCTTAACGGACCATCGTCGCTACAGGTTTAGTCCTTTAATCAATGATTCTGTATAGCTAGCAAATGTACGACGCTTAATAAGGGAGACCGACTTAATTACGTGGATATATGGCGGATGCAGATCCCGTTTCGGTCCCTTCGAACTATATACAACGTCGACTGTATTGAGAAGCGAAAGCTCCGATTAGCATATACTCCCGAGAGTGTGAGATGTTTTTCTTCTATTCTACCTTTTGCGATAATCCGCGCGGCGCGTATAACTCTCGCGCGTTGCGGAAATATTATTTCATGAGCCGAAAGTTCGAGGATTGTCTTGCCGTGTTGTTGTTTGTTTTGCGACTTCTGTTTAACGACATCTTAATGAACGTCGATATCTAAGAACGTGTGTCGCGGAGTTCGGCGCCATCGGAAAAAATGCCGCGTCAATCAGACGTCACGCGTGTATATACGCAGACGTGTGTGTGTGTGTGTGTGTTGTGCAGATACCTATCTCCTCTTAGCATGTTTACTCAAGAGATAAAAATCTTTTTACATTACACTAGAATAAAATTTCTGCACCTGCTGATAGAGTCAGAAAAGAGAGAGAGAGAGAGAGAGGGTGTGTTGCGCACAACACACTCGCACACACTCGCGATTAAATTGTGCAAATAAAAAAAAGTGTGAAAGCGTTTTGCGACAACATCGCAAGAACGCGGGTCCGCGCGCGAATCATGATTTATGCAATGGTGCCCGAGCATATGGTCCGGAGTGTATCATTGTTGCCATCACAATGGCACGAAATGCAATACTCACGCGCTATCGGGTGCGCTTTCGCATAATGTGTCATAAATAGGCGGCGCACAACGCCGTTCGCATATACCGTGCTGAAACAATAACCATTGTGGTTGCTGGTTCTGTTTATAAATAAGCTTCTATAAAATCCCTCTCCCTCCTCTCAACTCGGACGTATGTACGCGACCGCCATCGAATGGGCCACATGAAGCGCGAGATTTTTATCTGAAGAGAGAGAACTCGGCCGCGCGCACAGGTGGTCTTATATCGCGAGAAGAAACATCTCGGCGCACCGAATGCGTTTCGCGCGAATACGGAATATCCGAAAATGCGAAATACAACAGAAATAGAAATTTTACTTGCAAAAACGTGATTTATAATATTTATGTGAGAAGAATTCAATGTCCAATATAAATCTTCGAAGCAGCACCTTCTTGCATCGTCTACGTAATGAACGTTGCTGATGAGGAAGTGAATCTAATGATTATTCCAATCACACACGCGTCGAGATGTATATAATCGCGTATATACATATGAGCAATAGGAAGAAGTTTATGTGCGCGGGAATAAAAATCTCCTGGGAGATCGTGGAAAATGCTTCGGGCGAGAAATCGGTAAAAACCCGATGCTGCGTAGACGCGCACCTTTGCCCCACGAACGGCAAAGGATAAGTACTTCTGGGCGATTAAGAAAAACGTGAATGTGTAGAGGGGAAGAAGCTGCATAAGATTCTCGCGCGCCGCTCTCGGCGAGGTAGGCGGCGGCGGCGGCGGCGGCGCGATTGCACCTGCGGCGTTTTGCACGGCGATTAGAAACACCGCTGAGGAACGACTGTAAGAAGCCAGTCGTCCTTACGGTCGTTCGACAGAAAAAAAACGCGAAATAATTCCAACAGCGTAGAATGCCGCAACATCGGCGGACAACAAAGAAAACGGTAACACGAGAACGGGATCTATCTCTGAAAAATTCCTTCGAATGTGTTTGACCGTTTAAGCGCGCAGCTCAAGGATGTTTATTCTCGCCGTTTCTTAATGACACCAGTAGGAAACAGGATAGAGCTGTTCAAGAGAGTGGAAGAAGCCATAATAATAATGCACGGACGATAAACGCGGCGGATTAGAACGATGATGAGGTTACTTAGAACGATCGCAGCCGGAGTGTGCGATAGGAAACGTAACGTTCGTTGATTGCGAAGTTCAAGGGAACGGGAAAGCGCTGCTTTAACGGTAGCTTCTGCTGCGGTTCGCCGCTTATCATCGCGCTTAATCCAATTCTGGAAGACAGTCGTGTCTGTGGTCGCGAGCAACTCACGCGTAAACGCTGTAGCTGCGGTAACGCGGATTATCGCGAGGTGGCATCATCGAGAATCGCACGGTTTGCGATATGACGAAGACATTGCTCTAAAAGGGTTAGAAATAAAGCGAGATATTTGTTTCCTGGTCTATTTTAGTAATAGACCAGGAACAAAATAATATCTCGCACGCGATGGTAAAATATAACAATGACGAGCGAAATACATGCGAATATCGCGTACGAAATTACTCGATTTCAGTAACGTGGGAGACGATATGCGATCGCGTGAGTTGAATTACGAGAACGACGACGAAAGGTTGAATATGACGCATTTGCTTGAATGAAAACGAAGGTGAATGATTCCGGTACTGTCACTTACGTCACGGTGACTCATTTTACGTCAACGAGATTCCGATTTCGAAATTAATACATATACATATATATATACATATATGTATATATATATATATATAT
>QVOB01014953.1:0-33925 GCA_014839585.1 Pseudomyrmex concolor
TCTACTTCAATCTTCTCTAAGTTCTTTTTCGATTCAGTGTAATTATTTTTATTTATAAGTTAAATATAATTGAAACATATTGTTAATTTTGTTTAACAGATCAGCAATTTTTGATACTCATCTCCTCGGTACCGTCAAAGGCAAAGTTTACTAATGGGCCGGCGCACTTGCACATTCAGGACTGTCGTTTCTGCATCACCGTTGGCGTGCCTCCCCGACTCGTCGGTATCTGGGAGATCGCGCATCTCCGACGATACGGAGTAGTCGAGGGTAGATTCTGCTTCGAAGGCGGTTCGAGATGCGGCCGGGGAGAAGGACTGCACGTTTTAATAACTGATCAAGGAGATGATATAGTAAAGACTCTGCAATTAGCAGCCGAGGGAAAGCTCAGCACAAAGAAACGATCACCGCATGGTAGAGAACAATCGGCGATGCCACAGGATAGTCCGGGACGGCATCAGTATTCCCGCAACGACACTAGAGCCAGCGATTTCTTTCCTTCAGCTATCACATATTCGACGTCAACGTATGAAGAACAATGTGACAGTTGTAAAAATGAAAACTCGCCGTATTGGTCGTCTGCCGAGAGCAGACAGCAGACAGAACTTGATGGTGATTACAGCTGCAGGGATACCGTGTCCGTCTCGGAACTGGCTGATCAGCCAAGTGGTGATTGGCGCAGTTGTTCACTTACTCGTCAAGGTGCAACGGGCCTCGAGAGATGCGTCAGTTGCATTAGCAAGCTTGGCACTGTCTCGAAATCGTCGACTTTAATTACTACAGCTATGAGTGGCATAAGCAGTCCTGCCACTGGCACATTGAACAATCTAGGATGTAACTTGCAGCCCCGCACCTTCGATCGACTCTCACTGTCTTCTTATAGCAGCAGCAGTCACGACAGCGATTATTCAGGTTCGCAGCAAATTGAATGCCAATGCGCACAATCAAAAACCGCCCAGTCTCAAACGGCACAAACAACCGCTCGTCGAATGTCACCGAGTCCGAGCGCGCTGCCACCGAGACCGCCGAAACCGTCCCAACCATCGTCACTGTCAACAACCAGCCAGCCCACCGTCACTGCCAAAAAGCCTAAGAAACCACCGATGCCACTGCCTAACGAACAACAAACTTGTGTGCACTCGCGAAAGTCACAACAGGTTCAACCATTACAACAACAACCTAAGCAGCTCGTGAATCGTGGTGCCACAGGCCCTTACGAGAATTACGATGTTCCCAAAACGATTCTGGGACATCACATGTTGCTAGAGCAAGGTCCGCAACCGGAACAGTATTACGACACCCCAAGAAAAATAAAGGAGTGTCTCACAATGCCGAAATCGTATCCTAATTACGACACGCCTCAAGTTCCGCAGGCTGTGGTTCTGCAAGAATGCGGATGTCCCGCGAAACTTACAGTCCAATCACCCAGATCTTCGGGATGTCCCTGTCACAATGTCATGAGCTGGGCCGGCTTTGTTCTGCCTTACTGTCGACGTGGCGCAGGAATTGAACCCACCGGTGTCACGGTTCATCCCGTGAAGCTCTCGGGTGAAGGTAAGATGCCGGTAGTGAACGCTAGTGGTGAAGTTTCCATTTACGCCACTGCCAGAAGAGCAAATAAGATCGAATCGGTCGACGAAAACGCTATCGCGAAGAGTTGTAGCACTTATACCATAGCAAGCAAATCGAACAATTACGAAAACGTCGAACCGGTAATAGATGCGCAACCGGAATCGAAGCAAGCGAATTACGCAAATATCGATTTCACGCAATCACTAGAGAACTATGAAAACAGCAAAGACGTCTTAACAAAAAGCAGCATCTCGCAGGAGGAGATTGAAAAATTCGCGGATCAATTGAAGGAACCGGCGCTTGAAGCATCAAACGACGACGCTCCGAAAATTTGTGAGAAATGCGGTCACGCCAAGGAAAGAGAGAACGAATATCTGGTTATGAATCTGGATAAAGAGACCCCGAAGAAACCATTCGCCGGTTATCTGCCGATGCAACCGGCTCACAATGCCTGTTCGAAGGAGATCTTGTCCCGACTTTGCAGCGGAATCAAGAGCTCCAGTAATCCGACATTGTCAGGATCAGCGTTGCTTGAGGGCAACAAAAAACGATCCGACTCGGAGTATCGTGTACCAGGATCGGCGATGTTGTCTAGTCCGTACCTCAGGCGTCGTTATCTGGACTCAGGCAATGTTATGGAGTCTGGCGGTAGCATAGGGATACTTCTCAGGAAACGATCTTACTCCGCGGAATCCGCGCATTACCTGGACGACGAGAGCCACACCTTTCCGTCCACACTTACCATCCACAAGTGTTCAAGCGAAGCGGATAAGAATTCACTGGTGACCAGCGGCGAACCGCACAGCTCGTGCGTGAACTCCGAGAGCAAGATCAACAGCAGTAGCCACGAGAACGGTCAAATATTGACGGCTGCGTCGCAACCGTCATTCATCAAAATCCGACGCTCGTCGTCCGTGCCATCCAAGACTGGTCACAACAGAGACTCGTCGAGCAGCAACGATTCTGGCGTCTCTACCGGCTCGTTGAGTCACAGAACAGCGGAGTTTGTGGAATTTGAATTATCCTTAGCAGCACCTGCCGCTTCGGCGATGAAGCAGAATATACTGTCGGTTTGCCGCAAGAGTCCACCACCTACATGTTATCACAGCAGCCTGCCGAGAAAATCCAAATCCAGCGACCCTCTGCGAGAGATCTCTTTTCAATTCCAGAAGATCAAGATTCCGACGAAATCCTCGTCCGCGGAGGCCGATATACCCACTTGTTTGCCAAAGACCACGAAAGGCTTCAACAGTCCTGGCGAGGTCTCGAATGCGCCGTACATCGATTCGCGCAGTACCAGCAGCGGCACTTCCGATATGTCCGATTATATCGAAACATTGTCGTTGTCGTCACACTCGTCGTCCGACACTCCCGACGGTCTCAGGTAAGTTTTGGCACGCATTGTCGCATAATCTTTCCGAAAGTTTTACTACTATCTTCTTTCTTCTTCATGTCTTAATTTACATTAAGACATTACGCATGTTTATACAGATTAGGAGGTAGAGCAGTAGCCACGACACTTCGACCTCGTAGCGGGAAAGAATACTATAAGATTGATCGAAGTATTCTGGTAGAACAGGGACGGATTCTCACTACGGCATCTGCTAATTACGCGAATATCACTCCAGTGTTAGAAAAGAGCGAATCACCGTCACCTGGTTACATGAGTAGTTCACCCTTTGAACAACCGCAACCTACTCGTGAACACTTTCTATTTCCTGAAGTAAGTACTACAGCGTATAACGTGGGATAAAATCATGTTTGAATTGAAGAATTTTTGTAGCACTCAACGCATAATATAATTTTACGTTTTCCTTTTTATAGGAAGCTTAAACGTAAATAAAATTGTCCGGGAAAGAGTAAAAAAAAAAAAACCCTTGAAGTTCCTAGGAATTCCAAGCAAGATGGGTAAGAGTATTCACGGTAGAAATTTATATAATTGGGGCATTGTGACTATTTACACTATACGCGGATATCTGGGGCTACATACTTTCGAAATACCTGTCGTTCGACCTGTCGTTTCACGTACCAATCGTATCGTAGTATAGCATGCCAAATGATCGTATTAGATATAATCAAAAAGTGCATAATTCTAAGAACAACAGAAGCGCTCTTTAATCCAAATTTCGAACGTTTGTTTTTATTGATGTTTTCGTGAAGTCTTCCTTTAAAGAGCACAATCGTAATCAAAAAAAAAAAAAAGATGTAGAGAAAAAAAAGAAATTTACTAGGTACTAGCGTATAGTCGAAATAACGTCAGTAATCAAACACTTCCTACAACGACTCAAACAATTTCTAAAATATGCTCAATAAGAAAACTAAATAGTTTGTATAGTAAAAATCCTGCCCTAGAGTAAAAGATGTACATCGTATACTTTATATGAGTATATCGTTTTTTAAATACTTTTTTATTTTGTATGAGTATGTACTTTTCTATATAGACTATTATGTGTGTACACAACACACAGTCATCTTTGGGAAAGAAATGAATGAAGTGTTAGTAACTCTTAGAATTTCAAGTCGGAGTTCTTGAAATTTTATGGATCAATGAATGAAATGTTGGGGCGTAAACAAAAATCGTAAGAGCGTATTTATCTGTTTTAAAATTTAAAATTCAGAAAATATTAGATCGCATTTTTTTGTCTACTCTTCGGAAACTGGAAACGTATCGAAAACTTAGAAATTATATTGAGCAAAATTAAATTCCAATGTGAGAAATTTGCAAAGCAAGGAAAACGTGTGTGATCGATTATCCGTGCTATGAAGTTTTGAGAACTCATATTTGGAAAATACAAAATTATAAAAGATCGTTTGTCTGTACTGGTTAGATATTACCTATCCATATATTCTGTACAACCAAAAAGTGCGCTGAGCATAGTCAGTCGCATAGCATTCACAGGGTTTTCACACTTATACAAGTTACTTTCTAACGTTTAAGATAAAATATTGCAGCCTTTTACGGTCTTCTTTCTAATGAGATGGCATATGGCAAATACCATAGTCTCTAGGCAATCAAGAGTGGTATTATATATAGATAGTAAAAAAGCAAAGTGTACGAAACAATTGTAAAAATCTAGATATTTCAGAAATTTTGATGAAATTTTCTCAATGATACGTTTCCGATTTTTATTTACAATATATGTTGTATATCTTCTTTTTTTTTTCTTACACCTTTCGATCTCGCTTTATTTAATTAGATCCGTGTAGGCGTGTAGTGACATAAACTATGTATAACTATTTCTTTTTTTTTTTCATACAACTATTTCTACTTCAGTTGTTATTGCAGTGTGTACTTAAACATAGTTCATATATTTAATTCTTTCATTGTGATTAATACGTGCTATATATATACATTTTCACGAAGTTTTTTACCAAAAATATTTATTCCAGTTTTTAATAAGGTGGTACGTTTTTATATTTAATTAATATATTAATATATTTATGTACAAATATATACATAAACACACACTCATCCAGACTTAAATGAACTATATATCGGATATTAGATAATATGCTTACAACGATTATTTTAAGAGTTTAAATTTATATATATACTGAAATTTGAAATTTCTACATATATATATATATACACTACTTCTACTATTTTTTTATTATTTAACGTGTGTGCATACACGAGCATATTTATATCTTTGTGGTTTTCCGTATTCTCTTTTTGACTTTTAAAGGTTTTACTCTCTTTCTAAAGACGAGATTACAAATTCATAAAAAGGAATATAATTCCTATATATTACACATACACAGTGGCTATATCATGCTAAGGAAGTTAGTATAATAGTGATATTAAACGCAATAATAAAAAACTTAGAGTCATAGTAGATTATACATTTATAAGATGGATCTATTGATTATTTCCGAGAATATACTTAATACACACAAAATTTTCTCTGTTTTATATTACGCATTACGCTATCTAGCAAATAATCAAATTATCAAGGTTCACAGATATAAAAGATTGTTGCTATCAATAATAATCAATGAAACTTCGTAAGCATTGAAAACAATTTGCAGGACAATACGTATTGTAAGATGAGTTATGGATCGCATCAGCATTAATAGCTTTGTGCCACAATACAAAAAGATTTCAATCCTAAAAGTAATGGAATTATCAGTGTTTTTTATCCTAAAAGTAATGGAATTATCAGTGAATTGGTTTACCTTTTCAGAAATTATATGTCATGAAGAACTTCTTTAGTGTGGTGTAAAGTTGTCCTGCTGCTGTATTCTTATCCATCTTATGTTACATCATTTCTTATTAATTAACATATGGAATTGTTTTCCATTAGGCCAAACTTGTACACACAATGCTGTTTCGTACAAAACTATTTTGTACATTTTAAAACACATCTACTTTATCTGCTTATGTTCCATGTGTTGAATACAAAGTACACTGTTGTAATATCAAAAAATCCGCACAAAAGTCTATTGTAATACGCATTACTTTAGATCGACGATACATAGTGTTCTCTCATAAATGTATAGACACGTGCAAATTGATTTTATATGAATTATAAAAGTATTTTAAACGTAGTATTATTATAAGACTGAGAGAAATAATTGGTGTAACGCGAGTGGTAGGAAAAATATATACAGCGCGCGCTCTAGAGAGAATGTAATAAAGAGAATACATGTACAGGGGCCTACGTGCAGACTTCGAATTCGATTACGTAACTGTATGAAATATTTTCAATTGTTTTTTCTCTCTCTCTGTCTAAACATCTTATTCAAAAAAACAAAAATATCTAATATCGCCTATAATGGCATGTAACACCAAAAACTGCAAAGATATTCTTTTCTTGAGAGACGAGGTCTTGCTTAAAGTGTGTAAAAATGAATTCAATAGCTTAATTATATCAAATAGACAGTAGAAGCCTTAATAAAAATACTGTATACAAAGAATGATTTATAGAAAGTGATATGCGAAGACATTGAATTACGACAAATATGCATACATATTGTTCTATTAAATACTTTACGCAAATATAATAATAATGATACACACGAAACAGTTGAATATAATAATATATATATATATATATTTCTCTTTATCTGGACTTTTATAGTTCAGAGATTATAATAACTTTAAAAAAATATATTCACACATAAAAAGATAGAACCGTCACTTGTACCCCCTCACGAACTGCATGTATGCATTTGCGTATGCACACGTATTTATATACACGATTAACAAAGGCGGAAATTGTACGCATGCATTTGTGCACGAGAAAGTGTTGAATGCAAAATTTTCTTACATAAATCTACTTTAAGCACGAGTGATGATTTTCGGTTTTTTGCGATCTTTGTATCAACGATAATTTTTTTTTTTTATATATCGCATTCACGCGAGGTAGTAAGTATAAACACATGCTAGTCAGGAATAGTACTGTAGTTACGATATATTTTTATTGCAAAAGAAGTATAGGTATATTATGCACTTAGCCTAAAAATTAAGCACATGTCGATTAATGTATTTCTTTCTAGAGAAATGCTCTTCTAGTTTAATACAATTACGAACCAAAGATCTATTAGTTTCTGTACGAGCGTTATATTATACGCACACGCACACTATAATTATGAATATTAAAACTAAATTTTTTTGATTGTCATATCTCACAATTGCTGCTCTTCAAAAAATTTTCGAGAGAAAAAAACATCGGAAAATTAAATGACTTTATAAAAAAAAAGGAAAAGAAAGAAAAACGATACATGTGCTAGCTTTTAAGCTACGAAAAATCATATCTAAAAGTTTACTAATAATATATTGAACATTATATATTAAATTAGAAATAAGTCTCGAAGGGTATTACCAATGCTCTATTCATAATCAATGTACATATATATAACATAGCCTATAGTATATAAAATCTTTTATTTTGTGATTCGAGAATGACGTCAGTGAAAGCGGATTTCAATTGTACATAATATGTATTACGATGAAATGCGCTCAAAATGTCTCTGAACAATTTTATATTATAAAAAAAACAACAATGATTTATTTATTCTGTGAATACTTTTTATAATGTATTGAGAATACGCGTAGTAATCCACTCTTTATATACATATATATATTTCCAAAACATTATTATATGATCATTATGATATTTCGATACGTAATGTTGACATAATGTTCTTAATTTCGTTATTTGCACACATCCCGCTTTATTGTATACATTCTTGTGGTACATATAAATATCTGAAGTTAAAATTGGCCATCTAATACGCTAACGAAAAGAACTGTTTTGTGAAATGCAGCCGATAATCGCACGCGAAACATTCCAAGTTTAATCTTCGATAACTTTTTATGTAAAAAATTGTCTCTATACAGGTTTGTTTTATTTAAAATGATCTCATTTTGTGCATACGGTATATATTTACAATTAGAAAAATGAATGAATTTATCACAGTGATACAATCACATGTCCAAAAAGTAAACAAAATATCTTTCCTTTGACAATCTGTTCTAGAGTGAAATTTCCTTCGTGTTTACACGTAACACGAGAGAACTGTCATAGTGCTTTTGCACTATGTGTCTGACCACCTGTTTGTCACAAGAAACAAAAAAAATCATATTTAGAGAAACTTTATATAAGTTAAGGGGAAAAAAATCGTCCATCAAAAGCTATAATTTCTCCCTTTCTATATATAGACTTTTGAAAAAGTGTATACTAATAACAAGATCTTTTATTCTCTTAGGCTATATTAAAACTCCCTCTCATGTGTATGTAGAGGCTTAAAACTTTTACTTAAAATATCTTCTTTATACATTTTTCAGCAAAAAACAAGATGATCTCAACATTCCTTTGATCAACTATTAACTGTGCTATTTGTATACACTTTTAAATGTAATTTATTCACACACACACACACACACACAACACACACAAGCACAGTATTCTAAAATGCGCTTTCAGATGGCAAGTGAGACTTTAACTTTGTTGTCAAGAGATTGAAAAAGTATATAAAGACCTTCTTTATTTTCTGAAATTTTAATATAACGAAATATATTATCACTAGGCCCATCCCGCAAGATCATAAGAATAAAATATAATATTAAGTAATGACTAATGGAGAGCTTATATACATATATAAATTATACATACATAGGTTCTAAAACGCATTTCATGAAAAAAAAAAAAACAAATTATTTACTCCAAATTTTTGTAATCATTGATAAGAGGATAAATAAGGATGAAGAAAAATTGATTATAACGCGCCATAAGTAAATTATATATACTACGTAGTTGAAATCATTGATTTACTTAAGAAAGTAGAAGAAATAAAGAATTTGAAAAATAACTTTATATTCTTGTATTATTTTCCCAGAATCCCTGATAAACTAACACTCAGAAAAAACATATATGCTGTCAATTAAATATTCAACAAGTTGTTTGATTTATTAATAGGCATTATATAACATATTAAAGCGTGTTCACAATGACGTTAACAATGTTAATAATCTATTTCCAATCTTTATTTTTTCTCGCAATTTTATATATATATTTTAACTATATTTTTATTACAGATATACTTCACAAAAATACAATATGTCAGATATTTCTCATATTCATAGGAGTAGTATAAGTATGTAATAAAAATATTGTTTTGCAAGTGTTCGATTCCATATGTAATTTCTTTAATTCAACTTGAATATCTTTCTTCTTGTTATTAAATAAGTTTTGTAATCACAGTTTACTTTTTCTAATGCAGAATATATACTACTACTTGAAAAAATAAGACGACTTCCGCGATTAATTAGATAAAGTAAAACAGTAGAGCAATTTTGTAAAGAAAAACCACAATAGAGAGAGAGTGTTTAGCAATCATATAAAATCACATACGACAATATTTATAAAAACAAAAATATATATATATATATGTAGATACGTAAAAAAATTACTATATACTTCACGTTTTACTTTTATAATAATAAGAAAATTTAAATTGCTCTTCTGTATATGTAGAACTAATAGAGACACAGTGCATCAACTTTTATTATAGAATTATATATTCTTTGTTTTCTTACTTTCTGGCACAAACGTTAATGTATATTTTTATATATTTGTACAAAAATAAATAGCAGCATTTAAAGCGGATTAAAGACAGAATCTCACATTATCCGTACACAGAGTTTGATCCTTCCACTATCCAAATATAATAACTTCTTTTCTTTATGCCGTAAAGTTCCTACATATAAGTTTCTAATATATTGTGTTATATGTATATATATCTAAATATATATTGATATCTCTAAATCGTAAATTTCTTAATATATGAAAATTTTGTCTAAAACAGTGACTGTGTGTTTGTTTACATAGAAGTAGATTACAACGAGGAGCTGGAGCACGAGAAAACTAGATTGCAAAAAATATTTTTCTATTCTAAGCATAAGAATATATACGCGTATTATTATATTTGGTGTTCTATGCAATCGTCGGCATATCTCTTATTATATACACTATTATCTAAATTTGTTTTTTTTTTTTTTTTTTTTAATTGGATTATACAAGCCGTCGCTAGTTGTACGAAAAAAATATATCAATATGTAAAAGATGCACAATATATAACATCAGATATGTTTACGTAAAATAAGTTATTCACTTCGAACTGTCGGCTTTACTTCTTACGGGATTTTATTTAACAGATCTCGTAATATATATATAGCTAACATGGCTATAGCTACAAATCTTATATCTCCTGAAGATACTCATATGAGAAAACTAGAGAACATAAAAATAAAAGGCCTTTGTACGTACAATAATCAAATAGCATATGCTAAACCGATTAAAAATATACAAACTAATATAAAACGTTTTACAAAATTCATATTTGTTATTCTTCAGGACACATTCCGAGAGTGGTTATTTCTTCTATAATGTACTAAGCTTTTTTAATCAATTTAATGGCACTTGCTCTAAAGCTCACGTAATAGATGTACACACAAAATATATTAAAAAAGGTACAAATAACTATTTAGATCTTTTTTCTTAAAGGAAATAATATTAATACATAATTATATACCTTTTTTAAGACATCTTGAATGTACAAACATATAATGCCTTTGAGAAACTTTGTATATCATTATTGTTAACAATTCTCTTTGGCTTAAAACATTCTATAAGTTTTCGATCAGATTTATTTCTAAAAGTTCAATTAATTATATTTTTGCAATATATATTATAATATAGTATTTATCTATTTAAAAAATTTACAAGTTTCTCACTCTCTCACAACAGTTTATTAAACTAGTTTTTTATATGTATTTTTGATAAATTTTTAACTGATAAAAACTAGTAACAGAACTACTTGCAGAACATAAAAATTGATGAAGAATTTGTAAAATGCTATACTGCAGTTACAATTTTCTCACGAGAATAAAAACAATAGAAGATTAAAATATTTATTTGGAAATATAGTCATAATTTGAGGTATAATTATTTACTAAGCATTTAAACTTATAAATCTATGTTTAAATAATCTTCCAATGTCACGTAACGCATTTTGTACCTTTCTCTCTTATCTTATATAAGTAATCTGATTTAATATCAAATTTCTATCACTAGTTTTACTGATCCTAACACATCCGTAATCATGGTTATAAATTTTGTACAACAATGCTTTGTCTTATTAAAATATGTTAGTTATTATTTCCTCTTCAAGAAGTCTTTTATCTTGTACATAAGCAATAATTAATATTATACATAGAACGTAAACATAAATAACAGCCGCAATTAAACTAATAAACAATTGAAATATACAAATTTTTATAACTAAAGCTTAAATGCACTTTTTTGTATGTAGATTATATTCTTCTCAAATCATGACTATACTTCTTCAGAGACTTTCCATAGACTATACAGACTAGACTCTAATACCTGTTCTAATAGTATAAGTCTATATTTGTTTTTGTTCTAAACTCTAAAATAATGTAGTTCATCAATAACAAGGATTTTGGTGCTATTAAAAATAGAATTGATGGCGTAGTTTTTTTTATGATAGAAGCCAAAATTATCAAATTTGTATAAGCATTTTATAAATTTGTTGTATAAAAACTGATAATAAAATATTTCCGCGGTTTTTTTCAATTGATATTTTTCGCAAATCTAAAAATAATTTTTTAAAACAAATGCCTTTTACTGCAATATAAAAATATTTTTCTTTATCAAATATATTTTATTCACTAACCTATAAAAAAACAATAGTAAAATGAATATATATTCGTTTTTTGTATAAGTACATAGAGCCATTTTTCACAGGCACGCAGTAAATATTGTGTATTATATATGTGTATATATATATGATACACAATAAAAATTCTTAACAAAATGAACTTCTTATCTGTTTAAGTGCACACCAATTATTTCATGAAATTATTCATTTAGCTAATATGTTCATTTTTACACAAACTAATTAACTAATTAGATAAAATATTAAGAAATTTTTCCTTTAATATTTGTTACTATTATATCAATTCCACATAAGAAAGGAAACATAAGTAGTTAATTCAAAAAAAAAAGAACCGAAAATTGGTAAACATCTGTAGTAAATAATGCAGATTACTATTATAGAAAAGGCACGATGTAGAAAAATTGTTGTGTCACTCAGTGAATTATAAAAATATACCCTGTTTTTGATGAATTAGAGAAGCGATACTTAAATTCGATATGCTAGTAATTCATATATATATATAAAGCCAATAGATTGTATAAACTTAATCTTATTAGTGCCGAAATTTGTGTAAGTAAAACTTGTATATGTTGTTAAAAAACTTAAATTTGACGCGGAGTTATGAGCAAACTACCGTGCCTCTTGATTTGGCATTTACAAGATCGATGATTTCTTAAAAATTGTGTTCTCACAAAATTATCAATAAAACTCTATGTTTAAGATATGTGACTTTAGATTTTAGACTGATATTATTAAGATCGTGTATAACTTTTTATATAGTTCAAATAAAAGCTGTTTTAATGATCGTGTATAAAACTGCTATGTGTTACACATATTGCAATGCTGGAAAAGTAAAGAGTTGCATAATATAAAACTAAAATTTTCTACACTTATATATTCGATCATAAGAGAAATAAATACATGAAAAAATCTTAAAGACGTTAAATAGTAAATTAATTTACTGTTTTTGTAATATTAACAAAAAGAATATATCCGCACGAAAATATTGTCGTTTAGTATGACCAGTAAATCTAATGAAAAAGTGGTAAAAACGATGCAATGCATGTAACAATATACATTTCATAACTTTTTTTCATTAATAACAAGCGAAACGAAGATATTTCCTCTCTACTTCTCAGTGTTTCTTCCGTGTTATCTATCTGTGGCGTTTACGAATGTAATAGCATCCTACATAATTTATCGACCTCCTCATAGCTCGAGCTAAGTCTATTTAACTGTCTGTCGTTAGTGGAACCTCGAGAGTCGTCACAGTTCCGAATGTCAAATCTCAATCGCGTTTCCATATGTACTGGGCTAGATGCTCTGGTTGCGGGCGCGGTCCTGCTACGAGGTCCGATGTTTCGAAGGGGAATTTTGCTAAGACCCTGATTATGATTTACGTCCAATGTCGAAAAGTATCCTTTTATTGCCCGACGTACGGTTGTGTGATCTTCTAGACTGTGACGTTTCACATTTTGCTTCATGTCTTTAGAGTCGGGAAGCTTCATACTAAAATTCATGGAATGACGTTTGGTTCGATCCAATGTGCACTTGGTACTAGTGAGCTTCAATTTGTCTTTATCGAATATCAAAGAATTTCTTTTTACTTTATCATCTAAAGATCTGTCTTGACCGGCGTCCCACCCGAATCTAGTTCTTCCATGTGGCGCGGAATATCTTTTAGTTCTCGCATCAGTCTTCAATAATCGTTGGTCATTCAGATTTTCTTTTAGCATGTTAAAATGTCGCAAGCCTTCTTCGTAATCCAACGACGTGCTTCTCGACGACGACTCGTTCTCACTTCTACGCCTCATGCAATCCTCGTATTCAACAGAAGAATATCTCTTAAACTTTCCCTTATCGAAACTCATGCCGCTTCTAGGCCGACTTCGAGGCCGAACCGTGGTGTTTGGTCGTCTTCTTGCGGCGATAAAGTCTTGCAAGTGCGGAATCTTAGACGGGGTTTGGGAAGCAGAGAATTGCGTCGGTATTCTGATACCAGCATCGACTAGAAATTCGTCGTCGGACTGCATCACAGGCATTTCTGGCATGGAGCTAAAAGCCCAACAAGAGTTATAGTGAGCTGCGCTTGTTAATGCCCTTAGAGCGGCAAAATTCGGCGCTCTGTCCTTACTAGTGTTAGTAAGCAATTCACGCGAGTGATCTCGTGTTAGTAAGGAGTGCGGTTCTTGCTTGTTGTCTTTTACGAACGATAGGAAGAAAGAGTTGGCAACAGCTGAAGAGTTATATTCATTTGCTTGGGTCGGAAGTTTTCTAAGCTTCGTATAATCGTCATCGACATTGTGATACGACTGATATTGGAAAGCCTCGCTTTTCTGTTCTTGTTCGCATACATCCGGCAATGTCAAAAGAGCTTGGAATACTGCTAATTTCGAGCAGCTACATTGTGATTGTTGCGCGGCATAATCATTATATGATCCATTCTCAAAGTTAAGATGCGACGTGTTAGTATGCGAGTTGAAAGACCCTACTCTTTCCCAAGAATTTGTTAGTGGAATTCTGTTAGACAAAGTGGACATATAATTTAAAATTTCAATTAAAGTTAATAGGAGAATGAGAACGTTAAATTATAGGAATATTACATTTTAGTTATACATCATTCATTAAGTTATTATCAAATCTTTAATTTCAGCAAATATAAAAATAATTAATTTCTCTCAATATCTTTGTACATTTATAGTTTTCTTTATTGTTTTTCAAGTATTTCTTTTTTAAATTTTGCTTACCTGGTTTTCAATGTTTCGGTCGATTGATTTCGCGGGAATACAACTCCATCTGCAAAATATTATTTTATTTAAAACACGAGAGTAACAAATTTATTTATCAATTAGTAACTTTTTATAACTTCTTGTTTTATTCGATTAACCGTTAGTTACACTAGAGAAAATTTGTTTAAACTAATTCCTGTACTTAATGAGTGTGAAAGACAAATTAAAAAGATCTGTACTTTAAAAAATGGCTTGGTGTGCAACACAGACGACAGGATTACTTGGGCACAAATTTCCGCTTCTCAACTTCTGTTATTATTAAAAAATTATTTTAAAGTGCTTACATTTCGTTAATAAACGTTTTTTTTCGTACGGCTGTTCGTTATTTTCCACTGAATGCTCACCTTTTGACTTTGATCTGAAACACAAGTTGACAAATAATTGTATGCACAATAATGATTTACGTAAAGCAAGCACATATTTATGCTATTCTATTGTTATCTAATAATAAATTGTTATATGTTATTCACAAGTCAAACTTACAATCCTTTCGTACTGCTATCACCTCGTGTCCATCCTGGAAACAAAAACATATTGTTCAATTCCTTGGCAAACATTTTTCTTAATGATATAATTTTTCTTAATGATATAATTTTCATCGTACAAATTTAAAAATACCTTTTTTTACTGAATATCCAGTTGCTAACTTATCCGCACTTATGCCTGCCAATTTCTTTTCTTCTTCCAATTTTCTCGCATCTTCAATGTCTTGTTTGGTGAGCTTTGTTGTTATCTGTTTGAAGTATCGTATTTAGAAAAATAGATTTCTCATGTCTTTATATCTTTCATATAAAGTATATATAAAGTTACTTACACTTTGACCTTCATACTTGACATCTATCTCTTCTAACTTCTGCTTGACATTTTTGAGAATGAACAGTACATCTCTGTCTTTCTCATTGGTAACCAAGTGTCTCACAACCGATTCTAATGACGTTAGCAATTTTTTATCAGTTGGTATCCACAACTGACTTTTCAACTGAGGCAGTAAAGATACCACTTTCATTCTGATATTAGCTACCGGATCTTCGGCCAGATTCAATAAAACGTTGAAAAAATGTTCTTTAAAATATAAAGAAGAAAAGATTTCCAATGCCTCAATCATTATACGAACAAACATCATTCTCACATAACAATCAGGACTATTGGCTACATTTGTGAAAATCCTATTACGCAATTCTGCTCGTTGTATAGGTTTCGCATTATATCGTAGAAGGATAAGAAACAGTGTTCCTGCAGCAAGACGCACTGGTATCGGTCGCTAAAAACGTGTCGAGAAATAAAAATTAGTTGAAGTTATTGAAAATGGAGCAAACCTCTGTGAACTCCTTCACATGAGAGAAGGCTATAATAAACTTACTGCGTGCAAAATTCTGGAAAAAGCCATCGGAACAAAATATGTGTATATAAAGTCACTGGAAAAACATTTAGGTAAAATCTCCAGCTGTGCATGCATTAGAGATGCCAATCTCCAATTATGTGTGTTTGCTATTTCAGCTTCACATTTTAACAAAGCTTTACTAATTTCGGCTGAGATAACATAATCCTATAATAAACAGAGAGAGTTAAGATAGTTTAAGACTAAATAAATTATTTTGAATTTTATATACAAACTATATGTAATATAAAAAAAACATTTAATTACTGATTTGTCTGGTCCAATAATTTGAGTCTCAATCAAACATTCTAGTGTTAATCCTATATTGGGAATTAGACCTTGGAGCACTTCCTCAGAATCATCTTTCAACAAGTTAATTAAAGTTTGTTTTATTCGTACGCACTTCGTTCCTAAAACCTTCGCTATCTACAAAAAGTATATTATTTTATAATATACACATACATACGTACACATTGTTATGTTATTATTATAACTTGGCAAGTGCATGTTGATCTTACTTCGTGAATTCCATACGCAACGGTCTTCCGTACCATGTAAAAATGATCACTTCCCAATGCGTCAAGTGTTGTAAGTAAAGTATCTATGTCTTCTGGAGAAACAAAAGCAAACATAGCAGGTAAATTAAATGCACAATGTTTTCTGCAATCAATATGTTTTTCATCTTGTGTAGAACTGCTGCTGATCTGTAACATTAGAAAAGAATTAATAAAACAATATTGCATCAAGTATTTATGTGAACTTGGCACTCGCGGTTTGTTCTTCGTAAATAATTTTCTGTTTCAATCATAAACAGTACTCACAAATGTAAACTGTAGCTTCTCTTTCTTCAAGGATGGCACTCCCATTTGTGCAAGTTGTTGAAAATATTTCAAGAACCATGTTTTCTCTGAGAGCGTTAAGCATTCTAAAAAGTTACATTTAATGATTTTACTTAAGTGTGATACTATTAACTATTGTCATATAAATTACACATGTGTGAGAAATGATCTCTTACTCTGTAGGCCAAGCATAAGTTTTCCAAACTCCTGAGCTATTATACATATCACATTGTCATCCGATTTAGCTGCAGTTTCGAATAGTTTTTTAACAAGTGGTGCTATTATAGTTTTTATTGTATCTGTGGATATAATATTTATATTTCAATTCACAACTTTATATGTATATATATATGTATATATTTGAAACAGTGTTCAAAACTGCTTACTAAAACTCACCTTCCTGAAGATGAGGTAGTAAATACACTATTGTCTGTACAGAGGCATATCTTACATTATTCTCTTCATCACTTGCTAATTCTACGAGAGATGGTAGTAAAGCAGATTTTATAGATTCAGCACCAAGACCTTCAGCAACGAAACGCAGTTGTAGGCAGATACTAGCTCGCACTTCACTACTTACATCTTGACAAAGAGAGTATACTGTTGGTAGAACTTCTTTCTGTATCCTAACAAAAATTTTTAATAACAGTAAACTCTAAAAAAAGAGGATACATTTAAAATAAGCTATTTTATAAAGGTGTATTTTATTAAGACAAAGTTCTAAAAAGATATGTGTGTGTATATGTATATACATGTATATATTAAAAATATATATACACTCACATGGCAGCATCAAATCGTGTACAAATCTTGCCCAACAACCTACTGCATATTATTCTAGAGTAGATAGGCTGTGACAATTGTCCTTTACTTATAGTCAATGGAAGAATCTGCATGAAAATATTTTTGTTTGTTATTTATAAAGTTGCATAACAACTTAATTCAATATCTATATTTTTTATTTTATTTCCTTGTATATCATCCTTACCTGTGTTCTTATGACATCTACCGGCAGTAACTCTATCACATCCAGCAAGGTCTCCAACCATGCATGACAGATAACTTTAACATTGACACACATAATGAAAGTTAGAACACAGACAACAGGAACATATCTAATTGTTGCTATACAGCATTGTATTCTAAAGTAATCATTTTGCAAGTAACAATATTTACCTGGGTCACGGCTCCCTAGTGAATTTAATATACTTTGAAGGAATGTCTGACTAAAAACATTATGGCTGACAAGCTTTTGCTCTAAAATTGTTTTAAATGTAGATGATGCTGCTATGTGAAATTCTGTAGATGCAGTAGCCAGAGATTGCTGCATCTTAGGTACCACTCGAGACATACATGATTGCGTGTCTGTAGCTAGAAGACTTGGTAGATTTTGTATAACACTAAGTTTCTGAATTTCATCTCCCTTTCTGAAAAACAAAACATATCACATGTTATACTTAAGAAATGTAAAAGTTAACATAACTGATCTGTTCTGAGATCATGATGATATTTCATTCTTCTTTTTATGTTTGCGCAAACAATCACATCATCATTTTAAAGATGCAATGCTAATATCTTTAATATGTAGTTTAGTAACTTGTAATTTTTAGTAGAGACACAGTATAAGCTAACCTAATATCTCAAGATTCTTTAACGATCTTGGCCAATGCATTATGCATACTTGTATGGGAATGTGATTTAAAGAACTATAATTAGCACGTTTACTATGACAGCTTAGAACAGTGCGCTCCTTGAACGATAGCGTGTTATTTTTAGGAACGCGTGCAAGACATGTGGGGATTGTAATAAGGGTAACAAACTGAATTCTCTCGCGAGAATAAAACTGTGATCAATTGTTATGCAACAAAAATGTTCACGACGACAAAATCACGTTGTATTTACACACACACGCACTCTCGACTACTCACGGATCGGATGTGAACTCGTACGGGGCTTCATCTCCCTCTTGTAACATTTTTCAGGTGCATCTTATTCATTGATACCTCAGTCAGCAAATGAACGGCACGATCGTCGTTGCTATAATCCGTACTGTTTTCCCTACATAGATGTCATCTGCGCTTCCATGTCGCAGGGGATGACACACGCGAAAACACGAATGACAACCACTTGAGTAAATTCTAATTTTGCACGCGATCGATTGTATTTTAATTCGACGTCGTACGTGCGAGCACGACCGAATCACGCCGACCCGACACGACCGTGCGCAAGTTAAGATCTCACATACGGGGTGGTGAAAAGATATACATGACGCATCCTGCGGCACGCCGCGAGGCACAAGAGGGAAACATCGAGTAGAGGATGCTGTTGCGTAATTCATGCGCGAGAAAGATGATCTAACTAACGTGATCGCGTCATCGCGCAATCCGATGCGTCGAGATTCGACGTATTGAGAAAAAAAATTTACACGTTGATTCTTCATCAGACAGAGAATCTTCTCAAATGTTTCTGTATACTTACATAAGAATGTAAAGCGCTCTGTCTATAGGTTTTTTTTCCAAATTAGCGTCCAAAGTATGCTTTCGCAGTTGTTCTTCATTCTACAAGCAATATTAAAAAAAAAATATATATATATATATATATACTGCGAAAGTAAAATAATGTATGCGTGTGCAAATATTTGTTACATATTTCTGACAAAATAAACAGTAAATATATTATGTGTAGCTTTAATAAAAATTGCACATATGTATAGAAAGAAAAATAAGTGCTGACAATAACATAAATATATACCTTCATTGCCTCTGGCAATGGTTTATCCAATTGAATGTTCATGAACTCCTCAAGATCCATAATTCTATGTTTATGCGATGTCTTACCTGTAATTTTTATTAACCTTATTATTTAAATTCTTGATGATAGAACGCAAATTACACATTTTAACATTATGTCAAATAAATGTCCTTGGAGAAAGAGCTTTCCTTGTTAAAATATGTATCAACACGTGTGTTTTACTCGCTTCGTAGAGTTACTTGAGTTCCATCAAAATCTCATTGTCCAATGCTCTCGTTTCCGAGATGCTCGAAAAATAGAAGTCATCAGAAAAAATATGATTCGATTATTCATAGCGGAAGAAGATTCGCGATAAAAAAAAAAAGGAGAAGACGAATAAATTTTAAAATATTTAGATTCGACAGCTAACTTCAAATTATTGAATTCAGGTCCGGTAACAACATTTTGTTGAAACTTCTTAGAGCCATCGATGACGCCACGATTACCAACCGAAATTGACCAATCGCGTCATCGAGTTGATCATTGCGATTGGTTAATTGTATCTAGTCTAGTTGGATAAAAGTTAATTCGAGATAATAAAACCGACACTAGCTTTTGTTGAAATAATCTTCCGAATTTTTCAGCAATTTTTGAGCATTTTAGAGATCCAAAAAATATTATTGGTCGATTTGGAGAGAAGTGTTTCGCACGGAGACATTCGCTCGCGCGTGCGAAACACGTGCGCGAGTGCGAGCGGAATAATCGCAACGCAACGAGGGCGCGAAAGAGACAACGAGATATTAACGTTAAAATGGTGTACACAGCGGTACGGTGAAGGAAGGACGAGGATAAACTGCTTCCTGGTACCGTCGTAGTCGATGCAGCGGCGCTGATGCTGATAACTGTTGTTCAACGCGAATGCATACAATTCGGATGTTGTGGAGTTTATTGATGCTGACTTCGGCTCAGGAGAAGTGTTGATTGTGCGGTCGCCGCTTTGACGAGAAATTTTAGATGTTTGGCGACGGGACGGGAGAGTGTTGTTGCGCGTCGGAGACGGGAAGGTACACTCAACAGGATTACGCGGCAAGATATATAGAAGAGCACATGTAATGGACGAGCAAAGAGGCAGTATCAGCCGTATCGGCGATATAAATAGTGCGGAGGCGACCAAGAGTAAGTGTGCAAAAATTTATCATCCGAATTAAATCATCCGCAAACAATATCCTCGTAAATGACGAGGATAAACTGTCGCGGACGGCGGTTCTGTTCTGGCGTTCGTCGGACGCCGACAAAGCGTGTGTCCGAGCGAGAGATTTTTGAAAATTCTCTGAAGTTCGTATATTTGCGTTTACAAGCACGTGCTGTGTAAACGGTACAGGCAGATACAAACAGGTACAATAAACTCAACGGAAAAAACGACCGTTTTTCGCCTTTACCTTCGAATCTTTTCTTCCAAGGGTAAACGTCCGAAACACGAAGCTCCAAAAGTGATCGATTATTTTAGAAACTCGCGTATCTCACGTGTTTTCAGCTGTGCGGAAAAGAATATCTTGCTTGCAGAGGAAAATGTTTCATTAGTTTTTTTTTTTTTTTTTATATACTCTCTCGCGACTGATTATTTAAACTACTCACGTATTTATTGAAATACTCGAGTATTTATTGAAATTGTTACACACAGCGTTGTGTCAAAGACTAGTAATATATACGGTCTTATATAATATATGCATTGGTGTAATTTTGTTATTCAAGTAAAAATATACTCTTCTAATTTTGTCTCATTGTAATACGTATGACAGACTGGTTTTTATTTATATTTTATTTGTATTAATAAGATAATAATTTATTATCGCATCGTAGGTAAATAATTGCGAGAGACAAGAGAGGAACAAGAAGACTGCTCATTATCAGCAAAGAAACGTTACTTGAGAAACACTATTTTGTCAGGAAAACACAGTAAATTACTGTGTTAATTGCTGCACACACGAGAATTATCTTTTCATTCTCATTCCGGAATAATTTTTTAAACCGCCAATATTTATATGCACACCTATGATCGTAAGAGACCTCGAGCTATGTTTTTCTCACAAACCGTGTTCTTTTTTCACGTCAGTAAATGATCAAAAAAATAAGCAATGAGAGCATTGCACTGGGTGTATTTACTTTCGGAGATCGCGCGCCGCAATTTTCTCACATATTTTGTTCCACGAGATGTTTCCACGACTCGTCACACTAATCGGTATATAACGATATCCTTCGCTCTATTTTTATTAGACGCCGATCCTTATTGGCGCGCGTTCCGAAGAAAAGAGAAAAAAAAAAGACTTGTGTGCGTTTTTTTTGTTTTTTGTTTTTTCGGTTTCTCATACAAACGGCCTTGACTTCTTCAAAATTATGTCACAAATAGATTCTCCGTCAACAAAATATCCTTAAACAAGAATCTTCTACGAAATTGACAAATGATCTCTCGCTCTGTATTCGTTCAGTTTTTGCTTCTCTGTTCTGTTTTGTTCCTTCTTTTCCGTTTATCTCCACATATCGTCTATCTTTCTCTGTTCCTCTCTGTCTTTCACTTTCGTTTTTAATTATCTCGCGCAGAGCACGTGAATCGCGCGTATCAGATGTACACACACCCACACACGCACACATACAAGACTTCCCGTTTGCCTATGATACGAGATAGAGGCTATATACTTTGTACAACGTTTTAAACTTTACAGAACACCAACACGACTAAAAATAGCATTCACTGACAAATCTTTCTTCCACTGTCTGGTGAAAATTTGCAATTAATTAGCTTTTTTTTTTATTTGAGATAACAGCAACGTTTTATACTTGTTGACGAAATCTATATGTATTTATCTGCTAATCCAGATATTTGTACTGCTAAGTGTTTATTATTTCATCAAAGAATGACAATAATTGTGTATGTGTGTGCATAGATGGTAATTACGTATATATATATACACACATACACAGAGCAGATAATTTTCTTTTCCTATATTATTTATGTTATGTAATATTACATACAAAAAGAGTAAAACTATATTTAGAGACATTGAGAAGTATTTATAATAACACACAAACAAATTGATAAATATGTGTTATTATTCTTTTTAATATAGCTCTAATTATACCAAGAAAGAAAAGGATATGCTTAGTAGGAGATGCTAATCAAGATCCTTCACTGAGTGCTGCTGCTCAACACTTTAAAGTACCAGTAATTACTTCTGAGACTGGCACAGAATATGTCGAGGATACTTCTTACAATACTTACTTCGTGCTCAAACAATTTGAAGGACCTGAATATGACGTGTTATGCAAAAGCGCTCATAGGTTAGTACAAACAGCAATATAGTCTTTATAATAAATTATACGATAAATTAAGTGTGCAACAGACGTATTTATAATTTTGAAAAACTGTTTTACAGCTATATTAGCGTATATTTGTTTCATAACTGATTTACATAATTATTTCTCTGTGTTATCAGAATCCTGGGACCTACGGCTTTGCTGCAACTGGCAGAAAAGAAAGAACCTCTGCCCAGTTTGAAAAGACCAATGTATACACAAGCCATGGTAGGCACAGTAGTGGTGTTCAGCGGTTTTCGAACTAAAGAGGATGAATTGGTTAGTTTATTATTTACATTTATGCACAATTTTCTGTTCTTTCTTCTTAGATAAAATATTCTGTATAAATTTCATAACATGATATTTTCTAACAGCGCAAGTTAGCAGCTATGGTTCTCAATATGGGTGGTAGCATCCGGAAGGAAATGGGAACTAAAATAACACATCTTATTGCAAACCATTGTGGTGGAGAAAAGTACAGATATGCTGACACATTCAGTTTACCCATCATGTCAGCAGACTGGGTGGTAGCTTTGTGGAATGCCAGAGATGATGTTTACAGTTACGCGTTTGATGAGGAATTGGTAAGGAATTTCTAAATATTAGGAAATGAAATTCCAAGTTTTTCAACATTTGTGTTTGACTTACGCATACAGTAATTAGCACACTTAAATACAACAATATAACAGTACTGCTATGAGAATATTAAGATTTTTGTAAAATATCTTAAATATAATTATTTTAGCGTTAATAATATAATTATTATTTTAGCGTTAATAATAATATCTACAATTGTTAAAGCGCCATAATCTTAAGATCTTTTTATTAAAAAAATTAATTCTGATTACAGATAACAACATATAAGCTGAAACCATTTTATGAAACAAAAATATGCTTTTTTGGTTTTCCTGAAGAAGAGAAAAGACATATGTACGAGGTTCTGGAACAACAGGGTGGTGAACCGGCTGAGATTGACGATCCAAATTGTACACACGTAGTAAGAAAACAAAACTATATATATATATATACATACAATTATATATATATACAATATATATATATACAATATATATATACAATTTTGATACTTTTATTTATAAATTCTATATATAAGTATACACACAACACGTATATACATACTGCACTTCATAAATAATACACATGATATAGGTGGTAGACGTACCTGATCCTTACTACAGGAAATGCAACAACGCGAGATTATCATATCTTAAGAATTCACACAAACGAAATCCTCTTTCCTCAATGGACTTTAAATCAATTTTCTCTTATCTTCGTAATCCTTATTTAGACGCAGTTTGTAACACAACAAACGTTGATAATCGCAAGAATAATAATGACGTTGCGAACATCGATAGCATGCATTTTGCAAAATCTCAGGATAACTTCTCTTTGTCAAAAGATATTTTATCAACTTCGCTTAATTTAGAACACAATACTTACAACGATCTGATTTCTAATAACGTCAGCAAAGATTCTGCTGTTGGTATAGACGACAATTATTGCGATTTACAAACTTCATTTATTAAATCTGGCCACATATTTCATCACTTTGCAGAGCAAAGTGATTCCGGTTTAGACCTAACCAAATCCTCTAATTTATCTGCGTTTTCCACGCTTGGTAAATGTTCGATCCCGACGACATCAACAATGATCAGCAACAAAAACGTTAAATTCCACATTTCCGACAGTTCTTTATTTGATAACGAACATTCTCAATATGATATCGCGTCACATTTCTCGACAATGGCGAACGATTTAAAACCGTCTGTATCTTCTAAAAAGAATAATCTCCACGACGTTTGTACGTCATCAATAAGTAATAAGTCCGTATCTCTGAAATATCGCAAAAATGTTCATTACATACAGAATAACACATCAAAGAATAAGATAATTCCAAAGCGATATGTAAAGTGGAAAAAAGCTAATTCTTGCACATCTGTTCATAAAATGGCGAAACTTGAAAAATGTAAATTCCTGAAAGTGCGCTCGTTTCCAAATATACGGAAACATCGTGAGGAGCAATATAGCGATGTAATTTTGCACAATGCATTACGCGGAGAAAGACGTAAACACTCGTCTGAGTCGCACATATCTAATTTCTCGGAAGATCTTTCCCGTCCGATACTGTCCGATGATGAGCAAGACATTTTCATTAATTCATACTGCTCGCCTTCCGAAAACACTCTCTTTAAGAAAAAGTGTACATTCCTGTCCAAGTCTTTCCCCGCACTATCAATACAAACTGCAACCGCTAAATACGAATCAAAGAGCACTTTCACATCTAATGGAAAAACTTACAATTCGCCATTTATATCATACAACACGAAGATTCTTCACGAGGACTTGAAGGTTCAAGAAGATAAATCATTATCCACGGTACTTTACGCTAATTTCTTTCTCGCATTGTTTATAAGATGTTAAAAAAACTGTATAATATACGCATAGGAAAGTTTTTACTGTATTTGTTTAATCTGTATCGTTAATTTTACTGTTTATTGTTTCGTTATTCGTAAAATATTGCTTTGTGGAAAGCGAAGTAGATAGAGGTAACTCTCTATTTCAAAAATTGAGATGATCTCTGAAATGTATGGAAGTTGGAAATTCTGTAAACATGTTTATCCCAGTATCTGTCTACACCTAATTGTGATTGTCATCAGAAATACTAATTAGGCACAATACCACATATTACACGTACATCCACATATACAATCCAATTTTTACTGATCTGCTTGTAAACGATGTTTATTTTTAGCATAAATCTTATTTTTGTTTATATGTTGTTTAAGGGCAGTCTTAATCAAAAAGTTTTTTAACATAAAGTTTAGCAAAAAAATCATAAGCACTTTGGTTATGTGTTTTGCTAAATTTGCGATCATCAATGTGACATAATGGCATATCGATTTCTAAGATTGTCACCTTTATGTTGTTTAATTCTCTGAAAAATTTTTGTTGTACTTTATGTTATTTTTACATTTTAAATGTGATATGTTACAGCATAATATTGTATCTAGTAACTTTTTTCAATTGTAACTTCTGTCTTGTGTTGTCTATTACGATCTGATAAAATAACGATAAAAATCTAATATTAAAATTGTTAATGTCACAGGTTGTTGACGAGTCCAATGTAAGTGTAATACCACATTTGGTATCAAAATCGGCTCTCATTGTTAAAACTGGATGGTTCTGGACGTCGGTTCAGAATGCGGCAAGATGTGATGAAAACGAATATTTGTTCGAACATGTAAGTTAATAATAATGTATACAATAGTACATATATATATATCTTTCTACATATTAAAAAATTTTATGTATTAAATTTCATGTATATATAAAATTTATTATTTAGTATTTAGAAACAGTTCTGTCTCCTACTGCATCTGGTAGGCGAGACAGTCAACAGAGTATGATGACGTTGCCGAACCATCCCTATTTGAGCAAGCCATTATCTAATTTATTACAGTACGGAGCAAATTCACCAGCAAACGTCAGTGGAAGTTTCTTAGATAATACAGCAAGTCCAGAGAAACAACTTCAGGATGGTATGCATCTGATAATACTTTGATATTTGTCTTTTTTGCAAGTTTTTAATATATTAATAAATTAATTGTAGTTTTATAGATTGAGATTATAACAAAATTATTCATTGTTAACTATATTGATTATTACAGACATAGAAGCTGTTACTACAGATAGTAGTAAAGAACATTTATCGAAACGTCATAAAGTGTTTCTTGAACTAGTAGAAACTGAATCCAATTATGTGGGCATTCTCAATACAATTATGACGGTAAATATTTGTTGTACGTTAAGATCTATGTCCACGATACTAGAAATAGGCAACTTTTGATCACGAACAGCACTATCTAGAGTTATCATAGTGTAAACTTTTTAGTTCGATAAGTCGATCAGAGATATCCAATTTCTAACATCGTCGACACAAGACTTTACATTCTAGAAAAATAGTAGATTTGACCTAATATTTGTTTGTTATATTGTATGTTTGCATTTTATGATTGTAGCTGTTTAAATTGCCGTTGGAAAATCTCATAGGAAAAAGTGGAAAAGAATTATTAAATAGCACAGAAGTAAAAATTATATTTAATAACTTTCCTCCCATTTATGACGTTCATAAACAATTGTTGGAGGCACTGCATTATAGTGCCGCTAATTGGACAGAAGACATCAGCATCGGCAAAATATTTCTGAAATTTGAACCGGACTTGGTTAAAGCATATCCTCCGTATGTCAACTTCTTTGAAAATACGAAGCAAATGCTAGAAGAATGTGATCAAAATAAACCACGGTTCCATGCGTTTTTGAAAAATTGTCAGACGATACCTGAATGCGGCAGACAGAGTTTGAAGGAATTATTAATTAAACCAATACAACGATTACCTAGTATCAGCTTATTGCTAAACGGTAAGAAATAATTTCAATGCTTTAGTTTTGTCATTAAATAAACAAGTTTTGAATTTTGCTAACAACTAACTTTCTAACTTTTTTTTCTAGATATCCTTAAGCATACCGACAAAAGTAATCCGGACTATAACGCTCTGGAAGCTTCTCTTAGCTGTATTAAAAAAGTTATGACATATATAAATGAAAATAAGAGAAAAACCGAGCGCCAACTAGCAATATTCGATATTTTTAATGAAATTGACAATTGCCCGCCGCATTTAGTTTCTTCGCGTAGATCGTTTATTAGTAAATGTGATGTCATGGAAGTTACAGAGGGTCTTAGTGGACGAGGTGATCATTTAGTATTGTTTTTATTTACGGATACTCTCGAAATATGCAAGAAAAGATCGAAAACGTTTAATTCGAAAAGTCCTAGTGCAAACTTACAGTCAATTAAACTAAATCAAGGAAAACCATATAAGCATGTTAAAATGCTGTCGTTAACGAGTATAAGAAAAGTTGTGGACATACGTGAAACTGATGGTGAGACAAAAAGATAGTAATACACACATACGTAAAAGTTCCTAAGTGAATTATTTGATTTGCGATTAAATTATTTCTTCATCTTCCAGAATGCCAAAAAGTATTTGCACTTGTGGTGCGTAACACTCAAGAATTAAAAGAAAAATTATTATCATTTGTGATAATCGATGAAGAAATTAACAAAGCGCAGTATTTAGAAACTCTTTGTAAACAGATGGCTTTTGTCATCCGCATAGCTGACGCTGTACGTTTACTTCAGGATTAATTTTCATAAAGAAAATGTTTATTTATTGTTTTATTTGTTGCGTTAATATCAATTCTTTTTGTTTACAGGACACGCTACTAATTAGGTATGATTCGCGTCAGCTTGAAGTTAGTACAAGTGATGTAGCGTCGGGAACATTAAAGAAAACAATTAAGTGAGTATACAAATTGCGCTAGTTAGAGATAGGAAACGATAGGTTATAGTGATAGTTACACAGTTAGAAAGATGATAATGTTATATACTGAGAAGTGTGTTTCATAAATCTTGTTTTAGATGTTGCACATTTGATAATAAAATCATATAACTCTGAGATAACGATTTCATTATCAAATGTACATTGATAACAAATAGAGATACTGTAGTAGTCCGTAAAAGATATTTATTTTCGTAAATATATTAGATATTTCTCTTAAAAATAAGATTTGAAATATAAGTATTATTATATTTCAGTCATCTGATATACGTATTTCTACAAAACAGTATCTAAAACGATTTATTATTGTAAATATTATTGTACACTATTTTGCATGATGTAAAAGAATAATGGGACACACCCGTTTGGTTGCAGGAGCCTATTTCATAATTTTTATCTGGAGTATATGGACCCGTATGTGTTCCTACTCAATAGCATGTGTGAAACCACGTTACATGTCCCACTACCGTCAGTTTTTGCACCAGGCTGATTATATTTTTTTACTTGCTTTTTGTCCTCGAATCCTACTCAGTGACGTAATTATTTTTTAATATGAGAAAAAAAGAAACAGTTCGAAGTGCGTAATAATGACGATTTCAAAAACAAGTTTCGATCTTGTGCGAGTGAAAGAAGTACTTCTTTTTTTTATCAGTGTGTGTTTTTCTTGAAAACCGAAAGACTTTGCAATTACGTTACTGAAAACCCTTGCTCTTATAATTTAATTCGTGTTTTGATGAATAATTATTCAATAATAATTACAGCCAGTTCTGATCAGTTCAAGCGTAACATAATCGTAAGCTTTTTTGTATTGCTCTCTTGAACTATTCTAATTTCTTTTAATAATTATAATAAGAATCATAGAATGTGTAAACATTTGCACGTTGTTTTATTCACATTACAATTTTCATTCTAATTAATCGCGACACAAATAAATATCCTGCATTATGATGATATATAACTTGATATATAACTTGATTAATTTCGTTTTAATTTGCTTTAAAGATCTCTTATTAAAAAACTTTACACTTGCTTGATTTTATTTATTTATTTATTTTTTTTAAGATAAATATTTAAATTTAAAAAATACTACACACACATACACATACACATGTACATATCTTTTAAAAGGTGTCAGTTCTTACATAGCTATGGTGCAATTTCACTGTCTATAATTCTTGTATGCATGTAATTTTAGATTCAGTTTTTTCATTATAAAAAATTTGCATGTAAATTTTATACTCTATTACTTTATAAAAAATGAAATTCTAGCTGCTTGAGCTGGTTTTCTTAATATATTATAATTATAAGATATTATAATATAGATATATAATATGGATATTATACATCTTTGTCAGTTTTTTGTCTGAGTTCGTATTTGTATTTTGTCTTATGTGTTCAAAAAACTTCTTTTCCTCTTAGTAATATGACTCTTGTCTGTAATATAACTCTTATTATCAGTATTATATCTTCAAACACTAAAGCACAAGCTAAACTTTTGTTTTTTACGAATTGTTAAACTCTGAGGGAGGAAAGAAAGTTTTAATATTGTGAAATAGATTTTAGACTGTGAATAAGTGTTACGTAATATTATGGATAAGAATGTATGTGTAAAGCGCATTTTTCTACAGATTTGCATCTCGTACGAGGGCAAGAGTCGGCCGTGCTTTCAGTTTCAACAAAACACCAAGCAAATTAAACAGAGCGATGTCCACCATTATGTCGCCTTTTGGATCAACACATGGTCTTGCTCCAACGAATTCACAAATAGCTCAGATGCGGTTAGGTAGCTGCAACAATATCAGCGTTAGTTGACTATATTTTGTCAAATTTTTTTCTTTTTCTTGTGC
This sequence comes from Pseudomyrmex concolor, assembly GCA_014839585.1. Lineage (NCBI taxonomy): Eukaryota > Metazoa > Arthropoda > Insecta > Hymenoptera > Formicidae > Pseudomyrmex > Pseudomyrmex concolor. The sequence continues at coordinate 30,109 of QVOB01014953.1, forward strand.
TTCTTTCCTCTTTTCTTTTATTTCTCTATCTCCAAATCTTTTATGACAGGAAGTTGTTGCTTTTCCGTTATACTTCTTCCATTTATTTTAACGTTTTCTATACGTTAAGCAGACTGTGAAAGAAACCAAGTTCAGTTTTCACAGTCGTGTTACTACTATTTATTTATTCTACAATTCTTCTTCTAAAATATTTGCTTTGTTAAACTAACTTCTCTCAAAATATTATCTCAATAAAATACTACACACATTTGATTCGGAAATTTTTATTTTTTAATTTTTTTATGTATATAGACATTTACTCAATACGTTTCCAATTGCAACACTTATGCAATATATTTATGTTTTTATTATTTACGTTGTGTTATACTTTTATGCGTGTGCGCTCAGAAAAAAAAGCTATTTTAATTCTTTCAATAAATTTTTCATGCTAACTCAAAATCAATGGATAAACTATATTAGAAATCATGTAAGTACGTTATATAAAATATAGCGTAATATACGTGGGTCGTGTAAAGTTTGGTAAATTCCTACAAGATGGTGGGACAATTCATTTAATTACATGACTAGAAAGTTTCATTCAAACCCTGTCAGGCCAACCTAGAAAGTTCCACTTCTCAATTTTACCTGGCTAAATTTCAGTCGTTTGAAGCAAGCAATTGATTCCTTATTCACTTCATTCTCCGGATTTGTGCAACTTCTTTTTGTTCAAATTAAATTAAAAAATCTATTATTTTTTCTATTTTTATGACATCTGCTAAATCGCTCGTTTCAAACGACTATCGAGCAACGCGTCACTTCTGGTTGAAATTAGACCTCAAAAGAGTTTGACGAGTGAAACTTTCCAGGAGAGTCATATAATTAATTTAATTGTGGTAGCATCTCGTAGAAATTTACCAAACTTATCAAACGATCCACGCAATCCTTTTATACAAGAATGTTTTTATGTAACCATAAAGTTTTTGTCCTTCTCTTTATTTATAAATTAAAAAAGTGATAGTATTATTTCACTACTTGCGTGATTATTCAATATCACATAACATACATCTTACAAGTAGAAAAAAAGACAAACTATTTATAGATGTTTTATTAAACTAGAGAATATGTGAGAGAGATAAATATATATTGCAGTTATTTTTAATTAATATCACTATGTAATATATAAGATGTAATTCAATAGTTCAACAATATAGTACACATAATTGTAATAATATATAAAACTATAAAAATTTAATTATAATTAATATATAAATATATTAATATATAAATTTTCAATTCTCTCTATACATATCTCTCTTTGTAGGAGTTGGATAATGGTGGTTCTAGTTTTCCAACTAGGGACGATGTTCTCGTAGCACCAATGTCGGATCAACCGACACGAAAGGCTCTCAGTATGGCTTCATTGCGAAGGTAATTACTACTGAAGAGACAAGATAAGGTCATCGAAAAGGTCTTGTCTTTACAAAAACGAAAAACAAAACCGCGTCCTCCAGATGGCTGGATTGCCGCCACAAATATATGTGTATCGTTTACGTAAATAGTAATAAGACCTCTGACACACATGTTATAATTAACGAAAAAAAAAAAAAAAAAACCCGAAGATGTATAATATTCGCATTCTTCGCAATTCTTTATTAAACATACTTGTACTTAGTTTTATCTTTACAACAAGAGTTCAGTATGATTTTTCTCGAATATTGCCAAATCTTCGAGAATGCAACATAAAAGTGACATTAATGTTCGTGCCAATAATATCTAGTTATTACTATTATTTCGCTATTATTATTAACATTGTTATTTATGTTCTCTTGTATAATTGTATTGTGTATAGAGATATATATGTATGTATATTACACACACACATATATATATATATATATCTTTTCTTTTAGTTTCTCTCTCGCGCTTACCAATAAGATACACCTATCTCTTTGTTTATACATCTTATTTATGATATAAACAAAATTAGCTGCAATATACATAACAGACTTACTTATCATAATATAATTTTCTTTTAGCCGAGTTTATTCAATTATTCTGGGAAAAAATCTATTATCAAATTGAATCTAAAAGAAATTAATTGTTTATCATTATTAACAAAGACAAACATGTGCGAAAATGTGTGTTCATTGTCAGTATTTCATAATTATGACAATATTATTTAGTGTGTTTTATTAATATATTGCATTTAATCTCAATGTCAAAAAAAAAAAAAAAAAAAAAAAAAAAAAAAAAAAAAAAAAAAAAAAAAAAAAAAAAAAAGTATGCTAACATCTACTTACAGAATATGAAAGTCGCGTGTAACAGAGCCACGATCAATCTCGTGCGCAAGAATTTGGAGGCGTGAAACATTGCCGTGTCTCTTAATAAAACATTTTTTATTATCTAACCATTTCTGTTTTTGTGTTTTTAAAAAATTCGTATAATATTTAATATGTTACATTATTTTTTTCATTCATGTGTTTTTTTGTTTTTATTAGAATTTGCTCTGCGGGAGTTATACAAAAAGGAGAACAGAGAAAGTTATAGAATAAAACTGACAGTTTTGCAGTTTTTACCTTACTTTATTTTTATCACTGATATGAAAGTATTAAAATAAATATTGCTGTCGTTTTTATAAAGTTTACGAACAAAGTAAGTTAAAGACTGCAAAACTTTTATTTATACCCAATGCAACAGCATCTTGCCATTCGACTTGAAACTTTGATTTATCTTCAAACTATTAGTATAAAAGAAAAAATTAATGAATATAGTGTAATTTCAGAATAATTGATTACTTGGCAAAATGTTTTACCGGCATGAAAGTATTTCTTCTGCGATCTTTTATTTTCCTTCAAACTTTTTCCACATATATGTAAAAAAAAGATTGTAATATAGTATAAACACAATATTGGTTAGTGAAAAAACTTCGTATACAATCTAGTTGCAACTTATTGCAAAGAAAGAGAGTGAAAAGAAACTTTGATTACTGCTTATACGAGCTTATGACTAATATAATTTTATATTACAGAAAGATTTTCCTGTCAGAGTTTTTATACACAAACATGATTAGTGCCTTCTTAATATGATAAGAAGGAGCACGAGTGCCTTGAGTAAAACAAATTACAAACAGAAGTTTGTTGTATTGTATGGTGATGAAGTGTGTATATGCGTGAGTTTTCAAAGTGGTAAATACGATGCGTTTCTCTTCTTAATTTATCGAGATTATTAAACTTATATTTTTGTAATATGTAACTTTCGCCAGAATAAATTTGTTATTCTTTACTCAGTTGGCACTGAGTAAATTGGAAAATGATTTCACGTTTAAAGTACACATAAATATTACAATTTTTCTATAACGGGATACGGTAATCTATGTATCTTATTCCGCTATTATATTTGAACAGCACAATCATTTCTATGAAAATCCCGGGTCTGTTTTTTTAAACTCCATACGACTCAAAATTACGAAACGCATCGACCACGCTCTGCGCACGATTGTGATTAATGTTTCAATTTTTTTTTTATTATTTTGAGAAGTATTAGTCAAAGAGAGACATAATATGTATGAGTTATGTAGTGATATGTCGCAACAAATGTTTTTAAATTAAGTGTATTGTAAATAGTAAAAGTTAAGGTACCTCAGAAACATATATGTAGAGAAACAGAAAACATTTTTTACTACACACGCGTACAATTTATTGTAATATTATCTTGTAATTCTCTTCCTTTCTCTCGCGCGCAGTTATTTATATATGATATTATATATAGTTGAATATACATATAAATTCAGTCTTTATACAGCATGCAAACGTTTTGTATGTTATTTACAAAAAAAAAA